>CABHPP010149388.1:35899-47986 GCA_902168425.1 Peromyscus attwateri
AGGTGCTTGTGAGTGTGTAAGTGCATGACTGTGGAGGTCAGTGCAGGCAGGTGCCTGTGAGTGTGCAAGTGCACCACTGTGGAGACCAGTGCAGGCAGGTGCATCTTTTTTTAGGTGCAGCTCACCTTGATTTTGAGACAAGGTCTCCTGCTGACCTGGAGCTCACCAAGCATGTGAGGCTGGCTGACCGTCAAGCCTCAGGCAGCAGCTTACCTCCTCCTCAGCCTCATCAGTGCTGGGGCCACAGGTCTGTCCATGTCCACCCTTATTCGCATGGGTTTTAGGTATCAGATTCTCCCCAGATGTCCCTCACCACCTTTTTCGAACTCTGCTCCTAACTGCTGGTGGTAGAAAGAGGGGAAGGTAGAGATGGGGTTATTTGTGTGGGAAGTACCCATTGCTCTAGGGGCAACATATAGCTCAACGATGCTGTTTGGACACTGACTATCCCTTCGGTGTAGAGGTATGACAGGGGCATATGAAAAATACACTAATATTTTTCATATGGACAAGGATTCGCCTAACCCATGTATCTAGACCAAACATGACAAACATAAGAAAGGTCAATAATAACAGAACACACACACATACACACATACACACACATACACACACACACACACACACACACACACACACACACACACACACTGCCACTTGCTCAAAAAACTTTCTCTGGCTAGACATGGTAGTCCATGCCTTTATTACCAGCACTCAAGAGGCAGAGGTAGGTGGGTCTGAGTTTGAGGCCAGCTAGATCTACACAGAGAGTTCCAGGACAACCAAAGCCACATAGAGATGCTGTTTAGAAAAAAAGGAAAGAGTCTTTAGAATTAATTTATGGCTTGTTTTTAATCCCCTCTTTACCTCAGCAGGATGATCTTTGTGGCAGAGAAGGTATCCTTTGCAGCAAATGCCATCTTCCAGGCTAATTTTTATGGCTTTTTTCCCCTTTACATTCTGGTTGTTTTATTTTGTTTGATATTTGGTCTTTCTATATAGCCCTGGCTGGCCTCTAACTCAACATCCTCCTTGTTCGGCTTCTTGAGTGCAAGGATTATTAGAGTCATATGCCACTATGCCAGGCTTTCCCCCCCCTTCAGCACCAGGGATTAAACCTATGAACTAGTCCATGCTAGGGACATGCTCTACCCCAAGGCACACCCACAGCCTTTGCTACTGAAACTGGTCTCTTTCTTCATGATGAGTGGTCCTTACATTCAGCCTTCTCTTGCCTTTGCGGTGGTCTCTTTCCTTTGGCTCCCTCTTCTATGCCTCACTGAAGACCCATGGTGATTTTGTGGGCTTCACATACTTCCTCGGGAGCTAATTCCTATGACCCCAGTGGCTTTCACTAGGTCTCTTGTAGCATGAATCTTAAAAGTTTTTATTAATAAAAACAAACCTGGAGCCAGGTATTGGGGTGAATGCTGGAAGATCAGAGAAGCAGAACAAGCCACAGCCACCTCACCTCACCAATTCCTCAGCTGATCCTGTTTCCTCAGACTGGAAGCCTCTGTGTCCTCCTCTGAATGGGTCTCAGCTGAACTGCTGCTCAAAGCCTAAAAGCTTAACCTGCCTAGTTCCTGGTCCTCACGCCTTATACACCTTTTTGCTTTCTGCCATCACTTCCTGGGATTAAAGGCTCACTTTCTGGGATTAAAGGCGTGAGTCACTATGCCTGGCTGTTTCCAGTGTGGCTTTAAACTCACAGAGATCCAGATGGATCTCTGCCTCCCAAGTGATAGGATTAAAGGCATGTGTGCCACTGCCTAACCTCTACGTTTAATATTATGACTGTTCTGTTCTCTGACCCCAGATAAGTTTATTAGAGTGCACAATATTTTGGGAAACACAATATCACCACAGTCTCTCCCATGAGTCATTGCTCCTTTAGTCACTCCAGGAAAGTCTTTGGAAGGTGCATGCTGGAGAGCTTGTGGCTCTCTACAGAATGTGCTTCAGACAGATCAAGTGTATTTAGCTTCCAATGTTAAATGTTCCCTGCTATACTGATGCTCACATCCAACCATCCCTCAGCCTTCTCTCCCCATATAATCAACTCTTAAAATATCCTGAGTGTTAACACAGTAAATCCCCAAGAGTGTGTCTGTCCATCAACACAAGAGTCTGCACACCATATGAGCTCCTCGGCTTGGTTGTTTTTAGGTACAAGTAAGTGTTGTGAGAATTTTCTCCCTAGGAGGAGTTTATCCCTTCCTCATAACTGATGCTTGTTTCTACCATAGTTCACCCTAGGGAAACTGAGTTAATTAGGCTTCCTTAAAGATCTTGCCTGATCCTTAAGCAGATGTGTGGATGTAGTAGTTTGAATGTAATTGGCCCTCATAATCTCATAGGAAGTGGCACTATTAGGAGATGTGACTTTGTTGGAGTGAGGACGGTCTTGTTGGAGGAAGTGTGTCACTGCGGTCTTTGAGGTTTCCTATGCTCAGGATACCACCCAGTGTCTCAGTCGACTTCCTATTGCCTGCAAGATGTACAGCTCTCAGCTACTACTCCAGCACCATGTCTGCCTGCATGCCACCATGCTCCCCACCATGATGATAATGGACTGAACCTCTGAAACTCTAAGCAAGCCCCCTCAATAAAATGTTTTCCTTATAAGAGCTGTTGTGGTCATGATGTCTTTTCACAGCGATAGAAAACCTATCTAGAACAGTGGGTGGTCCTGAGGCAGGAACACAGGAAGGGCTGTACCCCGATGGATGATGGCTGCCCCCAATAGCTCTTTAGATGAAGCCTTCTCCCTCATCACCCCCAGTCCGTGTACTCTAGCACCTTCCCCAGACCAACAAACCAAGTCCAATATGGAAAAAAAAAATTGCATACAAAGGGCAGGGGGAAGTGACTGCAATATCTTGCAAGGGCCCAATGACCCTTCCCACCCTCTCATTGTCTGAGGGAATGTCAACAATCTGCCTGATCACAATGGACCCGCTCAAGCAGGCACCACGGATCTCACGAAGATGGTAGTGCCTTGTCTGCGGAGGACAATACCTTCCAGCAAGTTGCTAGGAAATCTCCTTTAAAAGTCTACACTGTCTTCTATGTGTGACGGGGAGCTGCACCCACGAAATCCCAGCAGCATGGCTGTCTAAGCAAGACCTGCCCAACACCATCAAGGTGACATGCCAGCGTGGATGGGGGAAGTCTCACAAGGGCCCCCCACTAGATGAAGAGCTACAGTCAATCAACTGCTGCCAAGAGAGGGAGAAGGAGACCTCTCCAAGGACAAGTCCCCAAGCGGTAGACAAGTCTCCAAGTAGTCATCTTTAAACACGTACAAATAGACTTAGCAGGTTGTATGTATGCGTGTGTGTGTGTGTGGGTGTGTGTGTATGCACATCCATATGTATATAATAATAATAATAATAATAATAATAATAATGTCATGAATTTGAGAGGGAGCAGGAGGAGTTGAAGAGAGAAGAGGGAGGGGTCCTCAGACTTGGTCACAAGCACCTTTACCCGGAGAGCCAACTCACCAACCCCAGTCACGTTTTTTTCTATCACGGGAACATTTATTTTTTTTTTTCTGTTTAGAAGTCTCCTAGGCTGTAGCAGCATATCTCTTTGAGGCTGGAGAACAGATCAAGGCAATAACACATTTTATTAAGGAAGAGGAGGGCCAGAAAGACAAGGGAGAAGTGTAGTGCTTCCGACCTCCTATCCTAGCGCGACACGATCCCTATGTGCTGTAGGCAAGGCAAGAACACTCGTCCTGACTGGAACCTTCTGGAGGTGGGTCAGCGAGAGGCTGAGAAACCACCAGGCACCGTGAAGAAGCTCAGAAGGCAGCAGGAGAGGTGTCCAGGTTCTCTAGGCCATTCTTCAGAAATGCCTCGGGGTTGGGGATTTAGCTCAGTGGTAGAGCGCTTGCCTGGCAAGCATAAGGCCCTGGGTTCGGTCCTCAGCTCCAAAAAAAAAAAAAAGAAAGAAAGAAAAGAAAGAAATGCCTCGACTTTGCAATGATTTGCATGCTCTGAAAAGCAAAGCCAGGAGACCAGGGTATGTCCTGGGTGGCCACGCTGGCCTTTTCATCCAGTTCTTTACTGGGTCCCAACTTCAGTGGCCAACCTCCCGTTCACCTTGGCTGTCTGCAAAGACGTGAAACTTGCCTTCTGTCTCTCTGGCCTGCTCAGCTTCTTGGCTTGAACAATTTCCGTGTTAAACGTGGGCTCCACCATCCCTAGTGGACCTACAGGGGTAGGTGTAGAAGAAGGAAACAGGCCTGCCTCAGAAAGGTCCATTTAACACCA
This sequence comes from Peromyscus attwateri, assembly GCA_902168425.1. NCBI lineage: Eukaryota > Metazoa > Chordata > Mammalia > Rodentia > Cricetidae > Peromyscus > Peromyscus attwateri. Next base: position 40,183 of record CABHPP010149388.1, read on the forward strand.
TCTGGTTAAAATCACAGGCATGAATGAGCCCAAGGCAGACCTGGTGGCTCCAGCTCTCACTGTTCAAATATTTTCCCATTTTCCCCCAGAATTATGAAAGTCACAGAGAGGAGAAATAAAGGGGGTGAGATACTAGTCCTTGTATAACTTTGATTATGTAATATCAGCCCAATTATTTTTCGACAAAAATCCCTGTTTTCCACCTGTCCATCCAGGACCTCAGTAGAGGGTAGCTAGCACTGATAACATTAGGTTTAAAAAAAAAAAAAAAAAAAAAGGGCTGAGGCTGTGCATTGTGGTCAGTTTCCTTTGACTTTGGACAACCAAAGAAAGAAGCAACCAGCGAGCTTGCTCAGGAACTCCCGGCATGCACTTGTACTGCTTATCTAAGCAGCTGCTCCAGCAGAAGCGGAAGCCCTCCACAGCTAAACCAGAATAGAAAGCATGAGTGCATGGGATGCTTAAGCGGATCTGACAAACTCTCAACAACACGGTGGGGATAGCTAGCGGGGACAGCGCTGTGGGTCACTTGAGGGACACATGCCTACCTAGGTCACTCCCTATTTAAGCGGGGCCATGAGGAGGATGGGGGCAGCAAATAAGAATTCCATTGTTTTGCTTCATGTTTTGAGGCAGCCCAGGCTGCCCTTTAATTAACAATCCTGCCTCTCTGCTCAAGTGCTAGTGTTATATATAGGAGTGTGCCATCATGCCTAAGAATCTAATTTAATTTTTAGCTTCTGGAGCTTTAAAATTGTCACTCCTATGAGGTAGCTTTGTGGGGACAGTTTCCTGCCACCAAGCCTGACAACCTGAGTTCATTCCCTAGAATCCATATTCTGGAAAGAGGGAGCCAACTCCTACAAGTTGTCGTCTGACCCCCACACAGGGGCTGTATGCATGTGCATGCTTGCACATAGATGTAGCACAAATCCTAATTGGTCTTAAGAATAAAAACCTGGAGCTAGATGTCAGGGTAAATGCTGAACGATCAGGGAGACAAAGGAGCAAGCCACAGCCATCACCTCTTACCTCGCCAACTCCTCAGCCTCAAAGAGAGTGAGTTCCTGTCTCCCCCCACCTTATATTCCTTTCTCTGCCCAGCCATATCACTTCCTGTCTCTACCTCCCTAGTGCTGGGATTAAAGGCATGAGATCCTAAGTGCTGGGATCAAAGGTGAGTGCCTTCACTGCCTGGCTCTGTTTTCTCTTTTAGACTGGATCAGTCCTGTGTAGCCCAGAGTGGCCTTGAACTCACAGAGATCCATCTGCCTCTGCCTCCTGAGTGCTGGGATTAAAGGTGTGTGCCATCACTGCCTGGCCTTTATGACTAACTAGTGCCTTAACTCTACACTCTGATCTTCAGGCAAGCTTTATTTGTTAGAACACAAACAATGTATCACCACACACAGACACATGCATGCAGACGCATGTACACAGACACAGGCACACTCACACACATATACATACACACACTCACACACAGACATATAGATACACAAACAGAAACACACTCACACAGACACACACACACACACACACACACACCATAAATAAATATAAAAAAGCCAGGCACTGCTTCTTGGGGGACGTAGACTGAAGACCAGCTGAGACATCCAACCTCATGGATTAGTCATAGCATCAGTAACGTTACTGGAATGGATCAGTCGTGTCCTTTATATCCTTTCCTCATTTCCATATGGTCTCCTGTATCCTTAAAACATCAGTGTGCAAGACATTGATTGCCTGTGTGTGGTCCCATCCTAAGTTTTCCAGCAAATATAACCAATTTAGAGACCCTTCACCTAGTGATGGTTCCTCAGCTTGGAGTCCATCATCACCGGTGATGGGTGTTTCATTCAAACAGCCCCTTCAGGAGAAAGCAGGGAAACACTCTCTTTAGTTCTTGCAGACGAGTCCACATCTACTTTTTTCTTTCATCCAAGGTGAAGATTTCATACAAAAGGCAGCATTTATTCTTTTGTTTAGGTTTTTTTATGCTTCTTTTCTTTCCTAAACTTGCAACTGACTGCGCCAAATAATCAAGGTGTGAAATTGGCAATTTAAATATCTATATTCCACCTTCCTAGATCTGCTTCTGTACGTGGGGATTTGAAATGAATGCACAGTCTAGGATTACAGCTTTCCTTTTTATAGACAATGGAATTGGGCTCATGGTAAGATTCCACCATGACGCACGCAGCATGACCAGGGAGGGCCACAAGGTGCAGAATGGGATGGTGCAGCTCCTAACCTCATCTTCCGGTACTGCAGAATGGACGTCACACTCCAGTGTGGCTCAGTGAACAGTAGGAAGAAAGAGTGTTATATTGCTCATTTGGATGAGTACAGGAACCTTTCTGGTACTGATGCAGAAGAGAGTTGATCTAAAGCAAAGTCAAGAAAATACTGGGTGAGGTAGGTCCCACTAAAAGGAGATGATAATACTCTGCTAGGAAGTATCCCAATTAGAAATGATCAAGAAAGGTTGGGGATTTAGCTCAGTGGTAGAGTGCTTGCCTAGCAAGCACAAGGCCCTGGGTTCGATCCTCAGCTCAAAAAAAAAAAAAAAAGAAAGAAAGAAATGATCAAGAAAATGAGAATTAAGAAGGTGTTACAGTTTTTTGTTTGTTTTTCTTTTTTCCTCTTTTGGTGTCGTCTGTTGGGAATAAAGCTCTGAAGTATTAATTTGTATCCTTTTGATAATGTAGGATTACCACCCGGTGATGATAAATGCAGTGAGATTGCTTTGTTAAAAAAAAAATGGCCTTGTATGAAACCTGTGAGGTCAAGCAGTCCATTTCTACCAATGCAGAGGGTGGACTAAGTCTCCATGGCTTGTTTCCTGAAAGGTTTTTAAAGAAAGTACGGATACAGATCTGAGACACTGAAGCTTAAGTCTGCTGTGTTGGATTACCTGGTAAAAGCTCCTCTCCAAACTGGAAGACCTTGAGAAGGTACATGCATTATCTCTAATACCTTCAGAGTCGTTCTTTCCCCCAAAAGAACAAAACATTTAAGTAAAAATGCACACTTCCTGAGGGAGATCAATGTTCTCCTTCCCTAAGAGGCAAAGAAAACCAGGCCAGCCACTAGAATGAACCTGGAGAGAAAGATGTTTTGAGATGGTAATAAGTAATCTACGAGCCCAAGGAAAAGAAGTGTTTATCTCTGTAGAACTCAATTTATAGACTTAGTGTCAGATAACATGGAACACGGTGAGGGTGAGGACAATTAAGACGGAGAAGTCATCTTGACCCTGGGCACACCTGGTCTGGTCACATGGTGTATTTGCAAAGATAGATTTTGAAAAAAAAAAAAAAAAACAAGAGGAGGGTGCTAGGAAGACCAGAAGTCCTGGGCTGAGCTGTAATGTTTTTGATGACAGAGTGTCGCAAGGGGAGAAGTCAGGACAGGCTCCTGATGGGAGAGTTTAAGAAATGGGTCATTTACAATAGTGTGAGCAGAGCGTAAGAGAAGCTTGGCAACACTGTGGTTCTTTGCTGGCAGCAGCAGCGCAGAGCCATGTCTACAGGTAAGCGGTAAAGAAGGGAGGAAAGAGAAAGAAGTGGGGGGGGGGGAGGAAGGGAGGGGACAAGGGGATGGCAATCTCTTGGGATCTGTGGCTTTCGGAAGAGTGATACAGCCAACCTGAGGGGACCCACCAAGAGGAGGTTGTAAATTGACCAACCTTGCACACCTCCAGCCTTCAAATCCCTGTTTGAAATAGTCACAGGACAAACCTTCCTGGAAATCAGAGAGACTATTGATGAAACCCAGAAATAGTTGATGTGCCAAGACAGAGAGATGGGTCAGAAAGGGAAAGACAGAGAAGGCCAAACAGAGAACATACAGCGTAAGGTGGGCTCTCCAAATAGGTGTGTGCACTAGCTGGGAATAATTAGCATGCAGACGAGAGGTAAAACTATGGAAACAGATGAAGTCACAGGAGAGAAGATTCCAGAAAAGTCACTGAGCTACGAAGAACCCTGATAGTAGAGTAAGGTGGCTGGGGAACAGGGTGTCAAGTCACAAAGCAGACGGAAAAGTGAAAGCCAAAGACCTGAGAGAAACATGATATTATGGCGTCATTGGGCAGAATCAGGAGGCCATTTTTAAGCAAGATAGCTATACAGCATGGTAGACCTCCAAAAATTAAAGCTGGGTGGTGGTGGCACACACCTTTAATCCTAGCACTTGGAAGGCAGAGGTGGGTGGATCTCTGAGTTGGAAACCAATCTGATCTACAGAGTGAGTTCCAGGAAAGCCAAGGATACACAGAGAAACCCTGTGTTGGAAAACAGAAACAAGCAAACAAACAAACAAAAAGAAAAAAAGTTTAAAAATATAGAATTACTATCCAGCTAAGCAAGGGACTGAAGGCAACGTCTTCAAGAGATGTGAGTATACTCATGACCACACAGGCATTATTCATGATAAGAAAAATGAAGAGGCAACTACCTAATGTCCATCAATGGATGGTGGCTAAATATAATAAATTCATATAATTTAATATACACGCAATCTCATTCACATACACACACCCATTAGAATATTATCCACCCTTAGAAAGGGAGAAGACCGTGAACTCTGTTACACCCTCAGTGAAACTTGAGATGAGTTAAGTGAAATAAGCCAGCCAAAGGTAAGTGAAATCAGTCAACTGCGGAAAGGCAAGAACTGCACGATTTCACTCATGTGAGAAACCTAACCAAATAACCCTTATGAAAACCAATGTACAAATGGTGGTAGTTAGGGGCTAGAGGAAGAGTAAAAAGGAATTTGGTGGGTCTGTAAATTCCGTGCTGCAAGAAGAAAAGAACTCGGGGAGGCTGGCTGCATGAGAGATGGTGGCTACCCGTCGCACCACTGAACCGTGCACCAAAGTGTCTTAGTCATCGTTCTGTTTCTGTGAAGAGGCACCGTGACCACTGCAACTTACAGAAGAGAGCGTTTAATCGGGGGCCTTGCCTACAGTTTCAGAGGGTGAGTCCACGACCATCATGGTGGAGAGCATGGCAACAGGCAGGCGGGCAGGCGTGGTGCTGGAGCAGTGGCTGAGAACGTGCATTAGATCTGCTAGTTACGTCAGACAGAGCGAGACTGGGACTGGTGTAGACTTTTGAAACCTCAAAGCCCACCCCCCCCCCACCGCTCCCCCACTCGTGACACATCTCTTCCAATAAGGCCACACCTACTCCAACAAGGCTACACCTGTTGGTTTTAAATACGGCGCTTGTCACCTCACGAGAAAGGTCACGAGGCATGACAAAACCCGGTATCAGAGCTTTATTAGGAGGAGGAGGGGGGGAACAGAAGAGAGATGGCCAGGCCTGTGGAAGACACAAAGGGAGAGAGGGGGGAGGAGGAGAGAGCAGAAGAGAAGGGAGGAGTCTGTGACCGGCTTTTTAAGGATTTCCCTGCACATGTGCATGTGGGCTTACGGAGCTACACCATGCATGCGCAGATTGCGTGACCACACTGTGCATGGATGACGTAAGACATAAGACCCCTTGTTTGGCTACTGAACTGTGCGTGTGTGGTCATGCAGCTGGAGGAGTGACAGAATCCTAACAACACCTTCTAATCCTTCCAAAACTGTTCCACCAACTAGGAACCAAGCATCCAAATATATGAACCTATGGGGGTCATTCTCATTCAAACCACCACACTAAGGATGGGTTATGGTTTATGACAGTCAGTCTTATCAAGTGTGGAGATGCAGGGCCGTCATCCCCAGCACTCAGAAGGCTGGCACAGGTGTTTAGTGAGTTCAAGGCTATCCTGAGCTTCACAGCAAGAGCCTGCCTGTCTCAACAATGCAAACCTGAAGGCAATATTAACTAAATAAAAAGGTAAATTTTAGGGGCTGGAGAGATGGCTCAAGGGTTAACAGCACTGGCTGCTCTTCCAGAGGACCCAGGTTCAATTCCCACCCACATGGCAGATCAAAACTGTCTATAACAGTTCCAGGGCTTCTGACACCCTCACACAGACATACATGCAGGCAAAACACCAATGCACATAAAAATCATCTTTTTTTTTAAAAAAAAAAAGGTAAACTTTGTAACAAGTACTTTACCACAACTAAATACAAACTGTATGTATGTCTTTCTGTTACTTCTTCTAACAACAACAAATGACATCATTTTATATCAATGAATAGATTTCTGTAGCAATACTTGGGTGGCTATATAAAGTTGTGTTTCATTATTGCTTATTTGAACCAATTGCCTTTTGGGGGGGGGGATTTTATGCTTCTAACAGACCTACCAACACAAACAACTGAAATAACCATTGCCATTAGCGACATCTTTGCCAACTGTGCAATTATATCCTTGGAACAAATCACTGGAATGGAATTTCTGGGTCAACGGGGAGTGTGTAGCCTGCGTCAGCGGTGAGGTGGAGTGAGAAATGAGATAGCAAAGCTCAAATCTGAACATCAAGCAGCAGACAATTGAGGAAACCTGAGCTAATATACATCAAGTGCTTTATAAACTCTTTCTGGCTGGTGAAGGGTAGTTATTTGTTCACACATTTGTTGTATTAACGCCATTGAGAGCCTACTATGCAGAGACATACCATTGCCCATACTATGCTGGTGCCTGTATGCTAGACCTTAACATATCCAGTTAATAAGTGTCTTAGGTAAGATTTCTGTGGCTGTGAAGGGGTCTTAGCAAGTTAACATGTCATAAAGACATCACGTCTCCCAAGTGCAGCTCCTACTAACCTACTAGCTACATGAATAAATCACCTTAGAGTTGGATCTTACTGCCCTAGTGAACGACCATAGGCCAGGCTTGACTGTGGGCTCATGAGGGAATCTCAGGTGTAATAATCACTGTGTTTTTGTTCCTGTTTGGTTTTCAGCGCTGACATGTTGGAGGGTTACATGTTCCTCTGCAATTGTTAATTTAACACCCTACACCCTAAATATTTGTGAATGTCTAGCTGAACAACCCTGAGAAGACAGAAACGTCTGGGATGATCCCAGAGAAGTTTCGGTGTGAGAAGTGGCAAGAGCTGGTTCTGAAGAGAACAGCCAGGCCAGGCAATGCTTACCATCCCCCCACCCCCCACCCTCGCCCCCTACCCCCCATGCCCCCACACCCCCCTGACCCCCACTCCCCTGATCCCCGTCCACAAAATTGACTGTATTCATGTATGAGGTGGCTTGGGTGAGAAGGTGAGCATTTGGGAACAGTTGTAAAGAAAGCTTGGTCAGGGGAAAAAAACCCACTGAGAGATAAGACAAAGAAACACACAGAAGCCCAGGAGACAATGGTCAAGAACTAAGAAAATCAAGGAGAACACGCGAGCTCACATGCTAAAATAGGGGCTGTGGAGAGGGCTCAGTGGTGAAGGGCCTGCCATACAAGGGTGAAGGCTTCGGTTCAGATCCACGGCACCCACACAAAAAGCCAGGCACCATGGTGTGCACCTGGATCCCTACTGCCGGACAGGCCAAGACTGGGGATCCCTGGAGTTTCCTGGCCAGCTGGTCTTGCCAGATCTGTGGGCTTCGGATTCTGTGAGATACTGTCACAAACCAAAACAAACTGAAACATAGCATCCACCTCAAAAATCTGCACAGCAGAGAGTGATAGGGGGAGCTAGTTGACATAGACCTCTGATCTGAGTGATTGCTACATGCGCGCGCGCGCGCGCGCGCACACACACACACACACACACACACACACATACATTGAGACACACAGCCTCACACATCCACACCCACACTCACACACACATACCCACTCCTCTACACACCCTCATACACCCCCACCCCCACACACTC
>CABHPP010149389.1:0-41724 GCA_902168425.1 Peromyscus attwateri
AGTGGAAAAGCAGATCACATACTTCCAACATATAATGGCACAGGATATACATTACCATTCCAAAACATTGGAAAGGACACATAGTAAAGAAATACTGGATCGAAGCAAGACTGAAAACCAGCTGGGCAAACTCCAAACTCTGCATCTCCATGTCTGATGTCAAAGTGCCCTTCAGGTCTCCAACTCCTTTCAGCGTTGTTGACTGCAATGCACTATTTTCTCTTGGACGGGCTCCACTCCCTGTTAGCAGCTCTCCTCATTGGGTATCGCATGGGTCTGGCATCTCCAGCATCTTGGGGTCTCCAAGGTAATCCAGGCTTCACTTTCATAGCTTCATGCAATGACCTCTCTGGGCCTCCATGCAGAGACACCCCTGCCACATGCCTGGCCCCAGCAGCTTTTCTTGGTCATGGAGGGAGATTCTATAACTCCTTTATTCTATCCTTGACTCTAAAGCCAGAACCAGGTGGCCAAAGCTGCTAAGTTCTGCTGCTTGTTTGGGTTGTAACATGGCCTCCTTGTTCAGTCACATCTTCACCAGCTTCCTGTTTACGATGGTTTCCTTTATTACCTAAGCTTGACTGTCCTGGAACTCACTTTGCAGACCAGGCTGGCCTCAATTTTCGAGATATACCTGCCTCTGTGTTCCTAGCTCTGGGATTAAAGGTGTGTGCCACCACCCCTGGCCCTAAACTTTTATTTGATTCCTTTTCACAAGTTGGAAGCTTAGCTGAGTGGGATCTTGCCCTGAGGTCACCATTCCCTATATTCCATTTCTTTTTGTTTTGTTTGTTTGTTTTTCGAGACAGGGTTTCTCTGTGTAGCTTTGCGCCTCTCCTGGAACTCACTTTGTAGACCAGGCTGGCCTCGAACTCACAGAGATCCGCCTGGCTCTGCCTCCCGAGTGCTGGGATTAAAGGCGTGCACCACCACCGCCCGGCTTATTCCATTTCTTAATCTGCTCATCTCCTTGAACACAGGACTTACTCCATTCCCTTCCTGGTGTCCCTTTTCTCCTCAAGCTGCACATTTCCTATTTTTTCTTGCTCACTCAGCTTGCCCCTATTCAACCAATAGCCACAGGACTGAGTCGATACTAGGCTGTTTTGAGATATCCTCTGCTAAAGCTGTTCATTCAAAACTCTTCAATTCAGCCTCAGGCAGACTTTTTGTAAAAGGGCAAACAGCATCCACATTATTCACCAAAATATCACAAGAACAGTCTCTGTGCCACATACTAATGTCATTCTCATCTGAAAGCTCTTGGTCCAGGCCCCCACAGTTCGGCACCCCTCAGCACCACTGCCTTCCATGTTCCTACTAGGATGGCCCATTAAGCCTCACTTAAAGTTGTCAACTGCTTTTCTAATCCGAATTCCTAAAGTTCACATCTTCCAAACAAAAGCATGGTCAGGCCCATCACAGCAATACCCCGGTCCCTGGTACCAGATGGTGGTGGTGCACACCTTTAATCCCAGCACTTGGGAGGCAGAGACAGACAGATCTCTGTGAGTTGGAGGCCAGCCTGGTCTACAAAGCAAGTTCCAGGACAGCCAGGGCTACACAAAGAAACCCTGTCTTGAAAAACAAAAACAAACAAAAATAAACTTTCTTTAAAAAATATAAATAACAGCAACAAAAGGAGGGGTCTGCAGAGATGGCTCAGAGGTGAAGAACATGTACTGCTCTTACAGAGGACTGGAGTTCAGCCATTCCTGAATGGAACTCCAGCTCTAGGAGATCCAATGCCTTTGGTCTCTGAGGGCACCTGAACTCACATGCACATAACCACACAGAGACACACACACATAAACACAATTTAAAAATAAATCAGAGCCTGGAGAAACGGCTCTGCAATTAAAAGTGCTAGCTGCTCTTCCAGAGGATCTGGGATCGGTTTCTAGCACCCAATGGTGGCTCACAACTGCCTGTAACTCCAGTTCCAAGGAATCCACCAGGCTGTGCAGGCTCCTACACACACCTGATGCATATAAATTCACCTAGGCTTAAATATGTACACATTAAATTTTTTTAAAAGTCTAAAAAAAATATTACTCCTAAAATATTAGGGATAGTATTCTGTAACTTCATTTGTAGAATCTTGAGCATATTCTAGATTTAGATTTTATCTTAGAGAAAAATCCTATTGTTGATGAAAATGTCCATTTTCTTTTAAAAATAAATATTTTAGATATATTTTATTTTATATGTATGAATATTTTGCCTGAAAGTATGTATGCATATCACATGTGTACCTCGTGCCCGCAGAGTTCAGAAGAGGGCATTGGGTGCCTTGGGACTGGAATTACAGATGTTTCTAGGCTACCATGTGAGTGCTGGGAACTGAACCTAGGTCCTCTGCTAGAGCAACAGGCATTCTAAACCACTGAGCCCCTTCTTCAGCCCCAAAATTTCATTTTCTGATGGCAGCTGTCAGTTTATAGGAATGTGGCTGGGTTTTGTGCATTGACCTTGTTTCTAGTAACGCTGCTAAATTTATCAATCCAAGGGCTACCTCTGTACTTAAGGGAAAAAAGGTCCTGCCTATAAAATCATGACATCAGCAGCCTTATGCCTCCCCCACCCCTTCCTTTTCTCTTCCTGACCTTTTCGTACCAGTGAGGCCTTCTGGATGTCAGTGAACAGAGACAGTGGTGGTGGCCATCATGATCTAACCTCAGGGGCTGCCTTTCAATACTGTATACCACAAAGTGTGGACTCTGCAGTGGCTTTATTCATTACCAGACTGGGGGAATTCCTTTGATGCCTGCTACCGATTTCAGTCACAGAGAGATGTTGAACTTTTATCAAGTGCTTTTTAAACGTCTATTTAAGAATGACTTTATGCTTTTATGCTTTTCATGTGGTCAGTTACATAATTGGCTTTCAAAGCTGAAGCCAGCTTCACATTCCTGGAACAGGTTCAAATTTGTCCCGATGCATAATCATTTTTATGTAACCTTGCATTTTATTTGCTGTTACTTTCTTTAGGATTTTGGGTCTAGCCTTGACAGACATTGCTTGCCACTGTCCTTTCTCATAATGTCCTATTTTAGTTCTAATATCAGGGTTATGCTGCCCTCATCCAAAAAGTTAGGAAATGTTCTCACTCTCTCTATTACAGTCTATTTGTGTGAAGCTCGTGCTATTTAATGTTTGGAAGAACTTAGCAGTCAAACCATCTGGACTTGAATTTTTTTTTTTTGGTGGGAAGATTTTTAGATTAAGATTTTTAAATTAAGGATATACTTTCTCTAATAAAGTACAATATATTGTTTTCTGTAAGATTTGATGGGCTTTTTTTTTTTTTTTTTTTTTTTACATTTAGCCATTTCATCAAACATTTCTAACTTATTGGCTGCCTGGGATGCCTCTCACCCTTAATTTCAGGACTTGGGAGGTGGGGATGGGTATTCCAGTTCCAGTTCAGTCTGGTCTACACAGCAGTTCCAGGTTATCCAGGATGACACAGAGAGACACTACCAAAAAACAAACAAAACTTTCTAATTTATTGGCATAAAGTCATTATTTTGTTTTAATTATCTGTAAAAAGGGATAAAAGCTTAAAGTCATTCTTAAATAGACGTTTAAAAGCACTTGATAAAAGTTCAGCATCTCTCTGTGATTGAAATCGGTAGCAGGCATCAGAGGAATTCCCCCAGTCTGCCACAAGAGACTCTACACTTTGTGGTATACAATACTGCAAGGCAGACCCTGAGGTTGGAGCAAATGACTTCCTTTTCACTTCTGGTGTTTATAGCTGATGTCCTCTTTCTTGCTGGATTATTACTTTTTATTATTTATTCCTTCTGCTTTATTAAATTTATTTCTGTCACTATTTGTTGAATTTTTTAGTCTGTATCCATTTCTAACATATACACATTCATATACATATAACATACAAAATTTCTCACTAAGTATTATTTTAGTTACAGTTCCCAATTGTTGTTATTTATTGTCATTTATTTTTGAGACAATGTCTTACTATTTAGCCCTGGCTGTTCCAGAACTCACTCTGTAGACCAGGCTGGCCTTGAACTCACTGAGATCCGCCTGCCTCTGCCTCCTGAGTGCTGGGATTAAAAGCATGTGCTACCACACCAGACACATTTCACAATTTTTGACATATTTCATTATGATTTGTTTAAAATGTTTCTGATTCCTAGCAATATTTCTTTTTGAATGGTGGAGGGTGATTTTTAAAATGTTTTGCTTTCCTAGGCATGGTAGCACATACTTTAAATCCCAGCACTTGGAGGTAGAGGAGGGTGGATCCCTCTGAGCTGACCCACTTGGTCCACACAGTAAATTCCAAGCCAGCCAAGGCTACATAACGAGACCTTGTCTCAAAAGGGAAAAAAAATGTTTTGCTTAACTAATGTTGAAAATTTAGAGATTTTCAAGTCATTTTTATCTTCCAACTCCTAACTTCCTTTTATGGCCGTTGGGGGAACCACGCTCTATGATTTTCATCCTTTGTTACTTCCTGAGAGTTGCTTTCTGATGCAGAAATGAACTTCATGCACATACACTTGTGTACACACACACACACACACACACACACACACACACACACACACAAATGCACACACAGGTATATAATGTCTGATTGGCTTAAAGTCCCTATCTGCTCACTAATTTTTGTCTCCTCCTTCTACCAGCTCCCTGTAGTAACACATTTTAATGAAATATCCTTACATTCTAAGGGACTGGAACTCTGCTGGACCTCACAGCCTAATAATACAATTCTTTTCAAGTAATAATACAATTTAAGGTTACTTATGACATCACCTGATAGATAGCCTTTAAGGAAAAACATAACAATCAACCTTACTTGCCTTGTATTTCCCTGGTAATCAGCTTTTACAATCTAAGTTAATGCATAACTTTAATTATGTATTCTTTCCCCACCCCTAACCCAGAGGGCAACACGTGTGTTAGAGTAGTCATTTGCTGGAAAACAGCAAACAGATTGAAAGCAATTTCATACATCAAATATCCTCTGTAAGTGTTGGAAACAACACCCAAATAATGCTAGATAACATTGTGTTTGCAGTACTGAGTGCCATGGGGTCAGTTGGATCAGTTGGAACAAATAACTTAAGCCCCTGTAAAACTCTATTAAAGGTTTCTGTAAAGCATCCTTCCCTCATCACCAGGCTAGGATATATTTTTAATGTTGCTCTGCCAGTGATGGATAAAGTGTCTTTTTGGACTGGTCTTTAAATATCTCTCTTTCCTTCATTGTGTTGATTATTTTTTCAGATTTATCTAGTGTTTGTATTTTGCCTGCATGTGTGTATGTTCAGTACATGCATGCTGATACTTGAGGAGGTCAGAAGAGGCTGTTAGATCCCCCGGAACTGGAGTTATGGATAGTTGTAAGCCACCAAGTGGGTGCTAGGATATGAACTTCATCCTTCGCAAGAGCAACAAGTTGCTCTTAACCTCTGAGCCATCTCTCCTGCTCAGTTTGACTTGATTTTAAAATGTTTACTCATTATCGTGTGTACATGCATCCTGAGTGTTCATAAGCAGTAGTGTGTGTGTGTGTGTGTGTGTGTGTGTGTGTGAACCCAGGCACACGTGTGAAAGTCCAAGGACAACTTGGTGGATTCGGTTCTCTCTGCACCACGGTTTATGTCTCAAGTGCCTTTACGATGAGTCATCTTACCTGCCCTATTTTTTTCAAGTTTAACTTATGTATATTTAAGTTATGAAATATCGACTATTGCTAGATGTAGTGGCACATGCCTATAATCTTTGCATTTGGGAGGTGGAGGCTGAAGGATCAGAAGTTCAAGGCCATCCTGGGCTACACATTGACTTTGAGGTGAGCCTGGGCTACAGAGACCGTCTATCCCAAACAACTTCTGCAGAGCAGAATTACTCTGTTGAGAGGTCTTACATCGACTCTTGGATCTGAGAATCACTTGCTTCATTTCCAATTTTCAAGTGCAGCATAACATTGCAAAATGGTATTTTTATTTAAAAAATTCCCAAATATACAAAAAAGCTGGGAAAATTCAATGAATACTTGAATACCCACATCAAGATTTAGCAACTGTCCAAGTTTTTGTCATATTTGTTTCAAGTATGTGTGTGTGTGTGTGTGTGTGTGTGTGTGTGTGTGTGTGTGTGTTCTGAAGCCATTTCAAAGCAAGATTGCAGACACCCTGGAGTTTCTCTGCTAAATACTTCAACAAAGTGAAGTCTTCTCGCCTCACCACCAGTCCGTAATCATACTCAACAACGCTGAGCATTATCCTGTATTACCACCAACCACCCAGTCTACTGTCTAATTTACACATTTGTCTCAAAAGTGTTTTCCCCCAAAGATACTGCCAAGAATCACCCACCGTATTTCATCATAATGTCTCTTACTCCATCTCTCTAATCATTGTTTGAACTGACTTTATATTTTAGAGCAATTTGAAGTTCACCGTGAAACTGAGCAGAAGGCACGGAGACCTCCTTCTTCCTACCTCCTACCTCTGCAGCACACTGTCTTCTCCACGCTCCAAACCCATGCCAGGCATTCTGTGTGGAGAGCTGACACTGGCTGGCTCATCATCCGCACCCAAAGTGTACACCTCTTGTTAAGGCTTGTTCTTGAAGCTGTGAATCCTTTTTTTTTTTTTTTTTTTGGCTTTTCAAGACAGTGTTTCTCTGCATAGTTTTGGTGCCTGTCCTGGATCTCACTCTGTAGACCAGGCTGGCCTCAAACTCACAGAGATCTGCCTAGCTCTGCCTCCCAAGTGCTGGCTTAAAGGCTTGTGCCACCACTGCCCGGCAGAGCTGCGAATCTTATAGGCTCTGACAAATATATATGACATCTAGCTCTCATTGAAGTAACATACAGAATAGTTTTGTCTTCTCCTAATTCTCTGTCAGGCTGGGGAGACAGCTGAGTTAGTAAAGTACTTGCAAACCGGAGTTGGATATCCAAAAGCCACATAAGAAGAAAAAAATATGTGTGTGCTTGTCATCCTAGCAGTGGGGAAGTGGAGACGGTAGGATCCCTGAGGCTCATTGGTCAGCCAACCTCCTTGGTGAAGTCCAACCCATAAGAGAGCACTTGCTACTCTTACAGGGGACTCAGCACCCATATGGAGGCTCACAACCATCTGTAACTCTTCCATTTCCAGTGGCATCATGCACATCAGGGCACACACGATGCACATACATACTTGCAGGCACACACTCACATATAAAATAAAAATAAATAAATCTTTTTTTTTAATATGCATGGTGTCTGAGAAATGACACTGAGGCGGTTATCTGCCTACCCCCACCTGCACACACACACACACACACAAAGAAAAAGGGAAAGAGAAATCATCTCTGTTGCTCATGTCTCCCTCCCCCTGCCCCTAGCGACAATCAGTGCGTTTAGTTTTCATAGTTTCGCCTTCTCCAGAATGTCATATAAATGGAACCGCGCAGTCCACAGCCTCTTCAGATTGTCACTTAGGATTATGCATTGAGTTTGCTTCGTGGCTTTTTGCTAACTCATTTCTCCTTAGCACTGAGCATCATTTCCGTTGCCTGTGTATACCAAAGCGTGTTTACCCATTCACAGAAGGACATCTTGGTCGCATCCAACTTTTGGCACAAAAAGAACTGTTGTAAACATTCATGTGCAGATTCTCATGTAGGATTGACTTTTTGACTCATTTGGGTAAACACCACTGAGCACGGGTTGCTGATCGTATGGGAAGACTATGTTTAGTTTTGTAAGCAACGGCCCAGCTGTCTTCCAAAAGGCTACAGTATCTTATACTCCCACCGACAGTGAATAAGAAGCCTTGCCCCATAGCCTTGCCAACGTTTGCTGCTTGAAGTGTTTTGGATTTTAGCCATTCTATTTAGTGTGTAGCGATATCTCACTGCTGTTAGAATGTATAATTATCTATGGATGCATAACACAGAGCATCTTTTTGTATGCTTATTTGACAGATGTGTATCTCCATTGGTGGGGTGTCTAGATCTTTTGTCCATTTTTAAATTGGACTATTTGTTTTCTTTTTTTTAAATAAATAGATTTATCAAATTTAAAAATTCTCAATTAACTCAGGACATTTTCGCTTTTGTCAAGAACGTGGAAACATACAAAATGGGAAAGAATATTTATAAACCTAAAGGTCTTGCATCCAGAATTTTCTAAGAAAACATAAACTCATAACAAAAAGATAATTCAATTACAAATGTAAACAACTTTAGTGCAACTTTTAAAAAGATGTATGTATAAATGACCCAAAACATGAACAATGTTCCATCGTTATTATTAGCAAAGCAAACCAAAGTGTAATCAGATAATACTTTCTATGCAGTGGAATGGCTATCATGAAAGGATAATAAAATATTTAAGATGACATGGAAATATTTGGTATACTGATACTTGAATTACTCTTTTCTCTCAGAATTTCTCTCAGAGTATTTGTTTTCTTATTGTTGAGTTCTAAGAGTTCTTTATATATTTTGGATAAAACCACTTAATCAGAAAGCATTTTTTCCAATAGCTCGTCTTCCTATTCTTTCTTTTCTGGGGGGTGGGGGTGGGGTGAGGATTATGTATGTATGTGTGGTGTGCATGCATTCAAATGTTTAAATGTTGTGTAAGTGCACATGTGTGTGTATGCAGGTACACACACATGCGCACTTGTGTGTAGAGGCCAGAGGTTGACATTGGGTGTCTTCCTTGAACATTCTCCACTTTATTTTTTGATGCAGAGATGGCTCCATGAACCCAGAGCTTAAAGATTTCAATCTAGCAGCCCTCTTGTCCCCAGGGATCCCATCTCCATCTCTGTGTGCTAGGATGACAGGTAGGCTGTCACGCCCATCCAGCTTTTTTTTACATGGATAAAGACTATGTTGGTGTTGGCCATTCTGGACCTTTTGGCTCTCCATATATGCTTCAGAATCACCTTACCAGGCTCTGGTATAACCTGCTGGAAATTCTACTGGAATTGTCATGGGTCTGGGGATGAAGCTTGGATGGTAGAGTGCTTGTCTAGTATGCACGGAGCTCTGGGTTTGATTCCCAGCACTGAATAAATCCAGAATGATGTTGAACATCTGTAATTCTAGCACTTGGTGGGCAGAGGATCAAGCGTTCCCAGATCAGCCGGGTGTGGTGACACACACCTTTGATCCCAGCATTCAGGAGGCCGAGGCAGGTGGATCCCTGTGAGTTGGAGGCTAGCCTGGTCTACAGAGCAAGTTCCAAGATAGCAAGGACTACATACAGACTGCCTGTTTCAACAACACAACAAAAACGAAAAGATGCAGAAAAGGCACTTGGCTAAATATAATACTTATTCATGAATAAAAAATGAAAAACAAAAACTCTCAAGAAGTGAGGCACATTTTCTTTTTTTTTTTTTTTTTTTGGTTTTTTGAGACAGGGTTTCTCTGTGTAGTTTTGCACCTTTCCTGGAACTCACTTTGTAGACCAGGCTGGCCTCGAACTCACAGAGATCCACCTGCCTCTGCCTCCCAAGTGCTGGGATTAAAGGCGTGCGCCACCACCGCCCGGCTTAGGCACATTTTCAACTCAATCACAGAACATCATAAAATCTCATAGCTAACACTATTCTTTTTATTTATTTAGTTGTTTTAAGACAGAGTCTCTCTATGTCAACCTTCCTAATGCTGCAACCCTTTCATATGTTGCTCATGTGGTGGTCCTCAACCATAAAATTATTTTCATTGCTCCTTAATAACTGTAATTTTGCTACTGTTATGAATCATAATGTAAATATCCATGTTTTCTGATGGTCTTAGGTGACCCTCATGAAAGGGTTGTTTGACTTGCAAAGGAGTCCTGGCCCACAGGTTGAGAACCATGACTATGTTTTCCTAGAGCTCACTATGTAGATCAGGATGGCCTCAGATTCACAGAGATCCTCCTGCCTCTCCCAAATGCTGGGATTAAATGTGTGCATCACCACATCTGGCCTCTGCATCCACTGACGTGGTCATGAGAGTTCTTTCTTCTCTGGTCTGTTGATGTAATTAATCAGATTAACTGAACGGATTTTCCAGTGTATAGGCAGACTCGTGAGCTCGGGATGACTCATACCTGGCAGTGGTCACAGTTACTTTACACACCGTTGGACTTGATTTGCTCTGGTGAAAAGATTGGCTGAACTGACATCAGGCCAGGACAATGGACTTGACAGATATCCCTTGAAGACAAGAGGGTGTTTGCAGAGTGTTTGCCTTCATATTCCAACAAGTATTTCCTTGAATACATGTCAGATGAAGGAGTCATCTAAAGAGGGAGTCCTCAGATGTACCAGGAACGACTCAAACAGTCTTTGCACAAAAGAGGTTGGGTTGAGGATGTTGGCCGCACACTGCTTGCCTGGAGTTCTCAGAATTGTTGCTGAACTCTGTTTCTGGCATGCCGTCAGATTTGGAAATTGGTTACACAGTAACAGATATATTCTTTTGTTTTGATTATTATTTTTACACAAACACCTAACTGCCTTTGTTTGATCATTCAATAGGGCATCAATAGGGCAGACTTAGCTCCGGGGCTCAGTGAGCCTCTGTGGTTGAGTCCTTGCATTCTGCTAAATCTCATTTCAGGTGTTTGTTGGTTTGCAACTCAGATCTTTCACATCCAGTGTTGAGCACGTTAAAAATGCATGTTCATGAGAGATGTTAGTCTATAGTTTTCTTCTCTTATGATATCTTTGGTTGATTTTTTTTGGGGGGGGGGGACGGGGTTTCACTACATTGCCTTAGGCGGATCTTGAACTCGCCATGACACCCAGGCTACCCTAGGACTCACCATTCCCCTATGTATTAGTTGCTTTACCTATTGCCGGAACAAACACCGGACAAAAGTGACTTGAGAGGAAAGGGTTGAGTTTGCTGCGTAGTTCAAGAGAGTAGTCTATCACGGCAGGAAAGCAGGGCATAAAGCGGAACCGGACAGTAATGGATACTGGTGCTCGGCTTGCCTTCCCCTTTAAATAATCTTTTAACAGTTATTTATTTTGTGTTTGGCCTCCAACTTGCAACAACCAAGGATAACCTTGAACTTCTGACCCTCTTGCCTTCACCTCCTGAGTGCTGGGATGGTAGACAAGCATCATCAGACTGAGCTTACTCAGGACTGGGAACTGACTCCAGGGCTTCAAGCATGCTAGGTATACACTCTATCAGCTGAACTACAGCCCCAGCCCAGCCTCATGTGTTTAGATGTATATTAGGGGCATAGACATAAGCATTTTAATGTCTTCTTGGAGAATGGACGCTTTGGTCATTGTGTGATGGCTTTGTTACCCTTGACAACTTTTCTTGCCCTGAAATCTGATCTCTCTGAAGTTAATAATGGTACATCATTCTCTATTTATCATTAATGTTTATGTAACCTTATATTAAAGTAGTTTTTTTTCTAAACAAGAGTGCTGTGGAATAATCCTTTTGTACACTGTAAATATGTATTGCTCTCATTGTTAATAAAAAAGCTTATTGGCCACTAGCTGGGCAGGAAGAGATTGGGGAAGATAGCCTGAGACAGAGAGAATGTTGGGATGAAGAACGGCAGAGTCAGAGAAGTTGCCAGACAGATGGAGATGGAGTTGGACATACAAAATGGGATAGAGGTAAATGCCATGAGCCTTGGGGTAGCACATAGGTTATCAGAAATGGGTTAAGTTGTAAGAGCTAGTTAGTAACAAGCCTGATCTATTGGCTGAGCATTTATAATCTTAAGTCTCCATGTTGGTTATTTGGGAGCCGGTGGTTGGGACAGGAAAACTCCACCTACAACAGAGTTAGGCCATGTGGAGTTTTTTTTTAATATTTATTTTATTTTTAAATTATATGTATGTCATTGTGTCTTCGCATGTGAGAGCAGGTACCCAAGTTGACATGGCCAGGAAGTGTCAGATCCCTTGGAACTGGACATGGATCCTGGAACTCGAACTCAGGTCTGCTGCAAGAATATTACACACTCAATCACTGAGCCATCTCTTTAGCCCTAGGCCAAGCTCTTTAATTAAGTCTAGCTTTTTCTTTTTACATTTATGTACTTTGTGTGTATACCCTCAAGTATGGGTGTGCCACAATGTACATGTGGAGGTCAGTAGACAGCCCTCAGGGATAGGTTCTCTCCTTCCACTGGGATAGGTTCTCTCCTTCCACTACGAGAGATTCAGGGACTGAACTGAGGTCATCAGGCTTGAGGGCAATCACCTTTGCTCACTGAGCCATCTCTTTTACTTGGTGTAGCAGGGCACTGATGTTTAAAGTGATGAGTGGTCTGCTCGGATTAGTAATTACCAGGGAATTTTTTTTGAATTTCATTGCCCTTATTCTCTGCTCCTAGTCTATCTTTACCTTTCCCCTGCTGTTGGTGGTTTTACTGTGCATCTCATACAGTTTTGGTTTCACTCCTTTCTTAGCTTCTGGTACGGTTGGTTTTTATGAGTGACTTAGGGTGTGCTCTCTCTATATAGTGATTAATCCACGTCTACTTTAAAATGCTGCCTCCCTCTATGAGTAACAGGAATAACAACAGGATCTTCCCAGCTCAACCCTCCTCTCCTTTCACGGCTGTAATTCATCTCATGCATACATCAGTGAACACATACATAGGTATACACAGTTGCACACATTGTTCCTTTCATCACTACGTAGCCCAGGCTGGCTTCTGACTCAGGTCCTCCTGCCTCAGCCTCTTGACTGTTGGGATTACGGGCATGCAAAATCATGCTCCAAAGGTGTTTGTTTGTTTGTTTGTTGAGACAAGGTAGCCCTGTAGTTCTGAATGTCTCGGAACTTGCTCTGTAGATCAGGCTGACCTTGAACTCACAGAGATCCTCCTGCCTCTGCCTCTTGAGTGCTGGGATTAAAGGTATGTGTCACCATGCCCAGATTATTTTTTTTAAGATTTTTTGGATGTATGTGTGTGTGTGTGTGTGTGTGTGTGTGTGTGTGAGAGAGAGAGAGAGAGAGAGAGAGAGAGAGAGAGAGAGAGAGAGACAGAGAGAGAGAGACAGAGAGAGAGAGACTACGTTTATGTGCACCACATGCATGCAGGAGTTCTTGGAGGCTGGAAGAAGACCTCAGATTCCCCAGAAACGGAGTTACAGGAAGTTGTAAGCTGCCATATGAGTGCTGGAAATCCAACCCAAGTCCTCTGCAAGAGCAGCAAGTACTCTTAACCTCTGATCCATCTTTATAGCCTATGGTTATTGGTAGTCTTTCTTATTTTGAACACATTATTCTCACTTAGTGTGAAGGCAATACATTTGGTGTGTTGGCTGGGAAACCTACAACCTCACAGGACTCCAAACCTGGAGGGTCCCTGACTGGCCAGTAATTGTGTCCCTAAGTGTCTGTCTGTGTTCAGTTTCGTTTCTGTGGCATGCCTAAGTCGGTGATTGTGATCAGGAATGGTTAAGAGGCAGACACGCCCAAGCACCACGATCATAAGGGGGTGAAAGACTTTCAGTGGGGCAGAGAACCCCACATCTGTTTGTCTATATTAGGGCGGAGACCCCCTCATCTGTTTATGGTCATCTGACACTGTTTCTTTAGGAAAATTGTCTTTTTGTTGGAATGGCCTGCCCATGTGAATGTGTAGGAAGTGTGGCCACAGTATGCATGTTTTATGTCTGGGCTTGTGTGTATGTTGTGACTCCTGGGCCAGAGGGCCAGTGGAAGGGACAGAGGGTCCCTTTGGTTGAACTGAGACAGACTAAGTGAACCACACCCCCCACCCCCCACCCTCCACTCTGTTTTCTCCTTCTTAAAGTAAAAGAAGGTACTTTATTGTTGATATTGGAGAAAGACATTTGAGAGATCTTAACCTTTTTAAGAACAGTTTTTTAAATATTTAAATTAATAAGGCTATGGGACATTTTAAGTCTATAAAATGATCTATATTGTTAATATTTGGACTTAAAATAAAAGACTAAAAATTAGGGTCACAGCCATAAGCACCAAATACTAACCAGAAACTGGTATGTTCATTTCTTGTGATGTAGCAAGACAATGACCTAGGCAAAGGGCTTGGGACAGCTTCTGACTCCATGAGTCTTGACCCTCTGGGGGTTGAAAAAAAACTTTTTACAGGGGTAGCCTAGGACCACCTGTCTGTCAAATGTTTGCACTAAGATTCATAAAAATCATTGTTTTTAAGGCTACTTATTGTAGACTGTTAGAGAACATAAGTAAATAGTCAGTCATCTTGTAAATAATCAAGTTCTTTAATTGTAGCATGCTAAGTAGTGATGTAATTAATTACAGGGATAAGCTTTACTCAGTCCCTTGCATATGTTCTCAGGGTTGAGCTTAAAACAAGTAACTAGAAACAAAGTTTGTCTATTCAGATATACCTGTACAGCCCTCATACTTCAGAGATCTGCAGAATATGGCATTTAAAATATTGATCTAAAAGCTTATTATATCAGACAAACTCCCAGATCCTAGCAGTGACCCAAGGTCTCCAAAGAAGATTACGTATGGGGCACCACAGCATCTCTGACTAGATTATGGTAATGTTGACCACAGGGCAAGATGCCCCCAATGTAACACCTGCCGCCAGGACCCTGCCCAAACTGTGGACAAGCAGCAAGACACTGGAAATGATTACACCCCTTTTGCCTAAGTAAAGTAAGATCAGTCTTCCCATGTCCCTCTTCTACAGGAAAAACTCTGCCTTATGGGCCTGATGGTCAAAGAAGATGATGCTGTTCCGATACTTGTGCCTCCAATGCTATGGAGGCCTGGGTATGGACTGGTCCCTGTAATTTATAGAATTGGGAGCTGATTGGTCTTCACTCTATATAATTTATCCTTCTCAGATCTCTGATAGTACTGACAGTTAGGCTAGCTATAACTTTGTCAGCTTGGCAGCATCAGACAACCAGATCCTTCTGCAAGGCAATAGCCAGCTTGTTAGCTCACTTTTTAAGAAAATATTCCAGGATATAAAAGTTTAAATAAGTCATAAAGTTTAAATATAAGTCTAAGAAAGGTCTGAGGATATAAAAGCTTATAAGCTTTGAGGATCTCAGAAAATGATTTAAAATATAAATTATAAATACAAGTTATAAAGATACAAATGAATGGTTTAGATTATGAGAAATGTTTCAGATTGTTCTCCCGCTCTATGATGTAACAGTTTAGAGCTTCACATTTAATAGAGTTCTGATAAGCTGGTAGAGCAGTGACTACTTACTGTTCAGTCACAAGTTCAACATTTTAAATTTATTTTAGTTGTCATCTAAATATAAAGCTAGAAGTGTTTCTCATCAGGATAAAAATCTCTGTCCAATTTATACCTGCCTCTCTGGACAGAAGGAAAATGCACATGCTTTTACCCAAATCTGTAGTTCTTGTTGGGACTCAAAGCTATGAGTCCACTTCTGCTGTTTTACAAATACCATCACCTGCTTTGTCTATGATATGGATTTCAGTACAGATGGGCAATACTAATGTATCTAAAACTTTTTTTTGTGTAGCATGTATCTAAAACTTTTATGTCATTTTGTAAAATAGTTTGTATAGACCTCAGAGGATTAAAAGAATAGTAAAATCTGGATCCACTTCACAGAGGTTGGAAAGACTCCAGATAGGTACAGCTTAAATTTTCTCACTTGTCTATTCTTAAAGATGGTATACTTTTTTCTCTCTCCTGGTCTTGGGACTCCTGCTCTTCCCAGTTACAAAGAATGTGGGTCTAAGGGCTCCAAATAAAATTCATAAATTTTAACTTCTGTTCTTAGTTTAAGTTTGTCTCAACAGGTCTCCACTTGGCTGGCAGACACCTCCAAGCTTCAGTTGCTGACTACACTGCTCCAGAACACTACGAGCTCTGGATTTGCTAAAATCTGACATGGACTAGCCCAGCCAATGTGATTGTTCTCTGTCTCTACAGGGTCAGATAACCACATACTTCTGGCAGATGCCCCATTGCCCAGCCTCTGACTAGCCTCAGCCTTTGACTACCTTTCAGCCTTTGACTAGCCTTTAGTCTTTTAGGGGCCCTGACAATGGTGCCCCAATGCCAGCTCGAAGCAGTTCCAGAAAAGAATACGTTATCCCATGTTCCCTGTCCAGAAAAGGCTGAAATTCTGGGTCAAAATGAAACTCTCTGGCATGGAGGCAAGATGGCCAAGTATAATGCCCATTGACATACCAGGAAATTAGGTTCAGAATTTTCAATCGATGAATTTATTAACTGACATGGTTCTGCAATAAGATTAGACACTTGACCTTCTTTGTGCAGAACTAAAGAGGTATTACTCAAAGATCAGAACTACAGGGCCTTAAGAATGGCAATAGATACAGATGTCACTGCTCTAGAAAAATCTGTTAGCTAATGATTCTTAGGTCCCAATACCCTTGAACCTCTGGACAGGTAGGACTCATGATTGGGTCCTGTCATTGGTACTTGTGAAGGGGGGAATGTGAAGGCAATACAAACTCCATCTTAGGGAAGGGCCACCATCTTAGACCACCTGCTGTACTCAGTTCCAGGAAGGACCTCAGGAATGAGCCGTGATAACTTGAACAGATACAGGGCAGTATGCTCCTGTAGACATTCTGTCTGTGGTTTATGGCCCTTGAAGATATCTAGATAATCCTGCTGAGCAGCCCAGATAATCCTGCTCAGCAAGTTGTGGTTCCCCACCAAAAGTTCCACCTAATAGTTTCAAATGTGGTTTTGTGCTGAAAGTCTAGACCAATAGTTTCAAAAAATCACCTTGTCCCGTATCCCTTTTATCCAATCTCAAGATGCCAAAGCATGTAATTTCCAGCTTGTGGTTTTTTCCCTATAAAAAACTCTCTACCCCTGGGCCTGTGGCCACTGCCACATTTCCCTCCATCTGCTGTGCAGTGGTTCAGGTTCGAACCCGACAATAAACAGACCCTTATGTGCTTGCATTGGAATCGGCTCCTTGGTGGTCTCTGGGGGTTTCTCGAAATGGGTACAACATTAGGTCAGTTAGGAAAGGGAAAAGTAAAAGTTTTAATTCATCTTTACCTTTTGTTTGTTTGTTTTTTGTTTTTTCCAGACAGGGTTTCGATGTGTAGTTTTGGAGCTTGTCCTGGATCTTGCTCTGTAGACCAGGCTAGCCTTGAACTCACAGAGATCTGACTGGCTCTGCCTCCCGAGTGCTGGGGTTAAAGGCCACCACTGGTTGGCGTCATCTTTACCTTTTTCTTCTGTTTTTATGTGTATAGTCACATTTATAAACGTATTCCTGTGGGTGCATGCAGGTGTATATGTGCCTGTGAATGCCTGAGATTGATGCTGGTGTCTTCCTTAATCACCCCCCACCTTCGTTATTGAAACAAGGTCTCTCACTGAACCTGGCACTCACACATTTGCCTAAATGGACTGGTCAGTAAGTAGACTACAAGGATCCACCCTTCCCCCTGACCCATCTAGGTGCCTGTCTCTCCTTCTACCACAGAGCACTGTGCCTGGATCTGAGCTGGGATCAGGCCCTCAAGTTTGCACTACAGGGCTTTGCCAAGTGAGCCAGCTCCTACTCTTTTTCTTCAACGCTCTTTCTTTGTATAAGTTGGAGTTTCTGACCGAGACCATTTTCCTTCTCACTAATGAACTTTTTGTCTTTACCATTTGAAAACAAAAAAACAAAAAACAAAAACAAAACAATAAACTGATCTGTTTGGAGCAAACTCCCCCAGTTTTGAGTTGCCTGGTAGACCATCTCTCTCTCTCTTTTTTTTTTTCTTGAAAAGATAATGTCACAGGGTACAGATTTCTAGGTTGAGTTTTCTTTCTCTCTCAACAATTTATATCTTTAAGTGCTACATTATGTTCTCTTCTTGGTTCTGTGCTTTTTGTTGCTGTTGCTGTTGTTGTTGTTATTGTTGTTGTTGTTGTTGTTTTGGTGTTTGAGACAGGGTCTCACTATGTAGCTGCTTGCCCTAGTACAAGCTTGTCTCACACTCACATAGATTTGCCTGGCCCTGCCTCCCAAGTGATGGGATTAAAGGTGTGCACCACCACTGCCCGGCTGGTTCTCTGCTTTTTAAGGAGTCTCATGGAAGGGCTATCTTTACTCTTTCATAGATAGGGTGCTTCCACCCCATTTTCTTCCACTACTTTCTATTTCTACTCAACTCTTTATGGTCTTATGAGTAGGATATGCTTTGTAGACTTTGGTTTCTGCTTTTTGCATTTATCCTGCTAGTGTTCTCTGAGCTTCCTGGATCTGTATTTCAGTGTCTGGCTTTAATTTGAGGAAATTCTCCGTCATGATTGCTTTAAATTCCTCTGTTCCTTTCTCTTCCTTCTGGTGCTCTCATTATGTGTATAAGTCTCTCCTCCGCAGCCATCCCTGGTTCTTGGATATTTGATTTGTGTTCACTGTTTTCCAGTGTTTCTTCTCTTGGCTTTTCTGGTTTGTAAATTTCTATCCACATACCCTCAAACCAAGAGACTCTCTCCTCAGCTATGTCCAGCCTGCTTTGAGCTCATCAAATGCGTTGGTCATTTTTGTTATGCTATTTTGTTTCTTATTTTACTTTTTATTTTTATTTATTTAATTATTTTATTTTATTTTATTTTAATTTGAGACACGGTTTCTCTGTGTAGTCAGACCCGGCTGTCCCAGAACTTGCTTTGTAGATCAGGCTAGCCTCCAACTCACAGAGATCTGCCTGTCTCTGCCTCCCAAGGCTGGCATGGTTTTTATTGTTGTTGTTTTGATCTCAAATACTATTTGTGTTGTTTTGGTATTTAGAAAAAGATCTTGTGTAGTCAGAATGGTGGTGCATGCCTTTAATCACAATACTCAGGAGGCAGAGGCAGAGGCAGGGACATGTGGATCTCTGTGAGTTCAAGGCCAGCCTGGTGTGTATAGTGAGTTCTAGGACAGTCAGAGCTACCTAGTGAGACCAGTCTTGGAAAATAAAATGTTTATTACATTTCTATTTTGGTGGTGGTGATGTGTGTGTGTGTGTGTGTGTGTGTGTGCACGTGTGTGTGTGTGTGTGTGTGTGCGTGTGTGTGTGCATGCCACAGTGTGTGTCAGAGGACAAGTTATGGGAGCTGGTTCTCTTCTTCCACCACACGAGTTCTGGCTATCAAAGTCTTATCATCAAGGTTTGCAGAGCCTTTATCTGCTGAGTCATCTCACAGACTTGGTGTTCTGTCCCCTCCCCCAACCCCTAACCCCACAGGGTCTTACACTGTAACTCGGGCCAGTCTGGAATTCACTAACACAGGCTGACCTTAAACTCACACTTCTCCTAACTCACCTTCACAAGTGCTGGGGGGTCACAGGTGTGAACCTCCACTCCTGGCTCTATTTTGTTCTGTTTCTTAGGAAGTCCATCTTCCCACTTCCGTTGTCCACCTATTCTTTTTTGTTGTTGTCTTATTGTGTATTTCTGGGCAGGGTTTCTCGGTGTAGCTTTGGCTGTCCTAGAACTGACTTTGTAGACCAGGCTAGTCTTAACTCAGAGATCCTCCTGCCTCTGCCTCCCGAGTGCTGGGGTCAAAGACATGAACCACCACCTCCTAGATGTCCCCTTATTCTTTATTTGCATTCCTGTTTACTTTCTTTCTTTTTGAGAGAGAAGGTGTCATTATAGTTCAGACTGGCCTCAAACACATGCCTCTGTGTCTCAAGTGCTGGCGTCAACCTGTGTGGTGGTTTGAATAAGAATGGCTCCATAGGCTCCTGTGTTTGAATACTTGGTCCCAGAGGATGGAACTGTTAGGGAAGGATTAAAGAGGTGTGTAGCATGAATCCTAACTGGTCTTAATAATAAAAACCAGGAGCCAGATATCGGGGTAAATGCTGAAAGATCAGAGAGAAAAAAGAGTAAGCCACAGCCAACTCTTACCTCACTAATTCCTCAGCCTGAAAGGGGGCGGAACTCCTGTCTCTGCCCGACTTATCACTTCCTGTTTCCTCCTCCCGAGTGCTGGGATTAAAGGCATGTGCCACCACTGCCTGGCCTCTCTGGTTAACCAGTGGCTAGCTCCTCACTCTAATATCTAGGTAAGATTTATTTGTTAGAGCACAAACAAAATATCATCACAGAGGTGTGGCCTTGTTGGAGAAATTGTGTCACTGGATGGGCTTTGAGGCGTCAAAAGACTTACCCCACCCCCAGTGTTCTCTTTCTGTCTCCTACATGTGGACCAAAGTGTGAGCTCTCTCAGCTGTTCCTGCCACCATGCCTCTGCTCTGTCATCATGGACTGTCACCCTCTGAAACTGTAAGCCATACTTTCTTTTACAAGTTGCCTTGGTCACGGCATTTTATCACAGCAATAGAAAAATAACTAGAGGGGCTGGAGAGATGGCTCAGAGGTTAAGAGCATTGACTGCTCTTCCAGAGGTCCTGAGTTCAATTCCCAGCAACCACATGGTGGCTCACAACCATCTGTAATGAGATCTGATGCCCTCTAACACTGTATACATAATAAATAAATAATAAAAAAATCTTAAAAAAAAAAAAGAAAGAAAAATAACTAGAACAGTGAGTTTTGGTGGTATATGCCCATAATTCCAGGACTTGGGAGGCAGATGTCAGCCTGGGCTACAAGAGACTCTATCTTAAAGCATACAGAGGCACAGCTCTTTTAAGAGGCCCAGCTGTACAACTACGCACTTGAACAGCCAGAACTAGGTACAAACTCCTGCTTCAGGCAGATACAACAAATTCCCAGCGTTGGGGCAGATAAATGTGGCTTTCAGGCTGGTACCCGCTGACATGAGACAAGGCTCTCATGGAATTGAGGGAGGGGTGGAGCCAGCTGCCAGTGTACCATATGCTAAGCAGAGCCATACAGTGGTAGCCTGGCAGTTGAAGATTTGGCTCACATGGCCAGAGGAGGCTACAGATGCACCAAAAAAAGCCAAATCCAGGCCAACAAAGCCTCTGAACATGTTACAGTGTGTTTAAAAATGTACTTAGATGCTAAATAAAGAAAAAGAAAATGGGTATAGCCAGTTATAGAAAAAAAAGTAAATTTAAATTAATACAGTCTTTAAAGAAAGAATAAAGTATTATGTAGACGAATTTCTAAATGGTCTTATTAATAGAAAACACAGAGCCAGATATAGGGGTGAAAACCTGAGAGAGATCAGAATAATAGGAACAGCCACATGCTAGCCTCACCTCACCAACTCCACAACTTCCAAAAGCAAGATACTTCCTGTCTACCCATGCCTATATGCCTTGCTGTTCTGACATCGATTTGCTCTCTCTGTCCAGCTATATCACTTCCCCTTCCTGTCCAGCTCTGTCACTTCCTGTCTGTCTGTACAGCCCTCCAGCCCTCCATGGTTAACTTGTGTTAGAATTTAAGGTGTGTGCCACCATGCCTGGCTCTGTTCCCAGTGTGGACTTGAACTCACATAGATCCAGACAGATCCCTGCCTCCCAAGTGATAGGATTAAAGGCATATGCTAACATTGCATGACTTTTGTGTTTACTTATAATGGCTGGCTTTTCCCTCTGATCTCCAGGCAAGCTTTATTTATTAGAGCACAAATAAAATATCACCACAGTATTATAAAAAGAGTAAGTCACATAAGGATGGGAAATACACAGGACATCTGGATCCTGTATGGTGCTTTGTTGACTTTAAATCTTTGAGATGCCAATGTACAAAAGAACAGTAGCTGCTGAGAGACATTGGATTATGGAAACTGCTAAATTAAACCAACCTATATATTTTAAGAATGTCTTCACTTCAGAATGGAAATCAAAAATATGCTGCAGTGGGGGAGAGTTTATGTATGCCTTTGTTTCCACAGGAAACAAAAAAGTTATGGTTCTTTTCAAAATTAATGAAGATCAGATTTGATTGGGGGAAACCTCCTAAGGATCTTGACTACAGACATGAAAAAAACAAAACAAGAAAGACTACAGGACGGGGGATGTATATGCTGATCCCTCTACTATGGGAATAGCTCTGAGACTGGATGAGACATGATAAATCTTGTTGGCTACAGAGTCCTCGTGACTTATTATATATGCCATCCTTTCATATGGCAGGGATAGAGATTTATATTATAATTTAGTTATGCAGTTCAAACAGACTTACAAAGTTGACAGATCCCTTTTACCTGCTCAAACATAAAACAAAAAATCATCTTTCACTGAATTGTGCACACTGCACATTCCATGCTTATGTTAATGCAGATATATGTTACCTTTAAAAGTTTATGTGTTTCCAGAAAAAAAAAGGACCAGACACCAATAAAGACAAGTAGCCCAGGTGATCCAGCCTCTCAGAATGCCTCTGTTGAACTTTCCTCAAAATTCTGTATCCAGAACAACTTCAAAGTTGCTAACTGAAAAACTTGCTAACTGAGATGGTCCAGCCTCACAGACTACTCCAGCCAAAACTTTAGATAAGCTCTGCACTTTCCCATCACACAGACTAAACAAAAGATAATACAGCTGTCTCTCCCAGGACTTGACCATTATCCCAATTTTCTGAGGGTCCCCTAAAGATGTCATTTCTCCCAGAAAACAGGGAGCAGTCTGTGGTGGTATTGTGTTCCCCAAAATATTGTGCACCCTAATAAACTTATCTGGGGTCAGAGAACAGGACAGCCACAATATTAAACATAAAGGTTAGGCAGTGGTAGCACACGCCTTTAATCCTAACATTCCAGAGGCAGAAATCCATCTGTTCAAGGATACAGCCGAGCTTGGTGACACACGCCTTTAATCCCAGAAAGCGAGCCTTTAATCCCAGGGTGATGGTAGAAAGCAGAAAGGTATATAAGGCGTGAGAACCAGAAACTAGCAGGATTTGGCCTGGTTAAGCTTTTAGCTGGTTAAGCTTCAGGCTTTCGAGCAGCAGTTCAGCTGAGAGCCATTGGGATGAGGACACAGAAGCTTCCAGTCTGAGGAAACAAGACCAGCTGAGAAGTTGGCCAGGTGAGGTTAGCTGTGGCTTGTTCTGCTTCTCTGATCTTCCAGTATTCACCCCAATAACTGGCCTCAGGTTTGATTTTATTAATAAGACCTGTTAAGATTCCTGCTACAGCAGTCTAGGAATATGTTACCCACATTCCTAAGAGGTTTTTGGTCATTCAGTGAGTAATAGATGTTTGTCATCATTTGGGGGGGGGGGGTTGTTACAAGTTTTTATTGGTAATGGTCAAAAAAAATTCAGGGATATCTTTCTGAAGGGAAGAAGTGGGGATATAATATAGAAATGATGGGATAAAAGGATGGATTGCTAGCCAGGCGGTGGCACTAGCCTTTAATCCCAGCACTCAGGGAGGCAGAGGCAGGCGAATCTCTGTGAGTTTGAGGCCAGCCTGGTCTACAAAGAGAGTTCCAGGAAAGGCTCAGAGCTACACACAGAAACCCTTTCTCGGGAAAAAAAAAAAAAAGGGTGGATTGTTGAGTCTACTTCTGTACAAACACTACTCTCAAATATTTTGTACTTGTATGGATTTTGTATACATATTGATATGAATTTAAGATTATTTTGTTTAATGTATTGTACCTGTACAGCTCATTTAAAAAATGTAAAGTTTTAGTCCTTGAAAGCTATTTAGGATAATAAAGAAAGACAGGTTAGTAGTTAGTCATCTGTAACAATCAAACTTATAGTCATGGTAGATATGTTTTCAAGGTCAAACAGATATATATATATATATTTTAAATTTATTTATTTATTATGTACACAGAAGAGGGTGCCAGATCTCATTACAGATGGTTGTGAGCCACCATGTGGGTGCTAGGAATTGAACTCAGGACCTCTGGAAGAGCAGTCAGTGCCCTTAACCTCTGAGCCATCTCTCCAGCCCAGAGATATATTTTAAATAGATAGATGGTCTACAAACACTTCAAAGACCTACAGAATATGACATTTAAAATGTTTTAGTAACATGAGGCTTTTCATGACAGTGAGACATGTCTGGTCCTGACACCACCAATTTACTTCAAAAAAGGATGAACCTCCATATGGAGTTTGCTTTCTATGTGGCAAAGCTAGCCATCTGGGCAAGAAACTGCTCTTGCCTCGACTGCTGACAGTATGCTTTCCAAATTGAACCAGCAGGACACATAAGAAGGCGACTGCTAAACTTTGCCAAGACAAGATAAGACAGCCTTTCAAAATTCCTGCTTCACGGAAAAGTCTGTCAGATATTCTAGGCCTGTAGACCAAAGATAGATACCACAACATTACAGAGGAAACTTGAGTAACTGTACAGGCAGCCAGTTGTTTCTCTAGTTTCTATAGCTTTGGAACTTTCTTGCTTTGCACTTCCTGATTATTCAGGTAATATTATATCCTTCTCTGGTCTTTGATGGGGTTGAAGACCAGGTAGTTATAGTTAGTTTCCCTTGTTACCAAATTTAGAAAAAAAAAAAAACTTACATAAGAGATATAAAGTTTATAAGGTTGAGAAACATAAAAGTTTAAGTTGTCTATCTAAGAAGATGTTTTCAGGTCTAAAAAGATATTTTTAGGATGGTAATACAAGTTATGGTAAAAGCGGTTCAGGTATAAAACTTTGGACTCACTAAGATAGGATAGATAATACAGTACATTTTCCAAATTTGCCAAATACATATGGACTAAACATTGTAAATGTAATTCTTGCTTAATCATTGTTTTTATTGTATGTAGTTTACTATGTTACTACTTTCCTTTTTATTTAGACAAAAAGTGGAAATGTTATGGGATATTTGTACATTATTTGAAAGTATATTGCTGTGATTGGTGTAATAAAAAGCCGAACTGCCAAAAGGTAGGCAGGAGGTTTGGGAAGGATTTCTGGGGAGAGAAAGAAAGAGGAGGAAGAATCTAGGAGTGCAGGAAACACCAGGAGACACAGAAAGGAAACAGGAGGTGTAAGATGGACGAGAGGTAACGCCATGTGATAGAACGCAGATTAATATAAATGGATTAATTTAAGTTATAAGAGCTAGTTAGGAACAAGCCTAAGCTATAGGTCAAGTTTTCATAATTAATAAGAAGTCTCCATGTCATCATTTGGGAGCTGGCTGGTGGGACAAAAAAAGACAAGTTAGAGTCTCCATTCGAGGCCCTGGCAGCCACTAGTCTACTGAACTGAATTTCTTATTCTAGATGTTTCACAGAAATGGAATCACACAGTATGTGAAATCTTGTGACTCTTGTCTTATTTCATTTAGACAATGCTTTTGAGATTTGGCCAGATTGAGTAATTACTTCATTGCTATTGAGTATTACTTTATTATTTAATGTATAAACACATCATTCCTTTTTTAATGGCTAAATAATATTCCATTGTTTGGATATAGTTCATTTTGTTGATCTGTTCATCAGTTGGACATTTCTATTGTTTCTACCTGTTGTCTATCATGAGTAATGCTGCTGTACATGTCTATGTACAAGCTTTTGTGTGGACATGTTCTCATTTCCCTTGAGAACACTTAGGGATGGAATTATTGAGTCATACATTAACTCTGTCGCATCATCTCTAAACACTTTCCTCTCTGGCACAAAATGACTCAGGCTTATCTTGTACTTCCCCCGACCCCACCCCCTGTCCTGACCCTGTGTTCAGACCTTTTCCCAAGGAGCCTTGGCTGCTTCAGGAGACAATGCCATTTAGAAACAAAGGTGGATAGTGGTGATGTCTTGCTATTATTAAAGTCGTGGCTACCTCCAGACTTCCTCAGTGGATGAAGCTGGGAAATGCAACATGTGTGCTCCTAATCTTTTTTTTTTAACTGTGCAACAGGTTTTTATTTTTGCTTTGTGTCAATTACAGTGTTTGAAACCTAAAGAAATACATTTTCTCTTCAAATTTGGATGTGTATATAAATATCATTTGTCTGGACTCAGCACACTCAATGCCATGGTTTCTTGGCCTATTTCTGCTCTGAAATCAAGCTTTGTTTGTCTACCCAGGGGCCCTAAGAACATGAAAAACTAGAGTTTGCAATTCTTAGAAAAATAAAAGCAAATGAATTTGGAAAGCAAAACTTGTGAGGATTAAATTCACCTGGAAACCCAAGCTGCCCTTGGGTGATGTTCCGTCTGCTGGGTAGCTGAGACCTCATACCCACTTCATTTATTTAATAGGTTAAAAAAAAGACATTTCTCAAAAAAGGCGGCTAAAAAAGCCAATACCCACCTCCAGCTTCTGAGGGTTCATGGTGTGAACCTTTGACATATTTTCCAGGCTGAGTTTCCAGGCAGTCTCAGGACCTGGTGTGCTCATAATCTTATGTACATTGACACATATACACAACAAACACACACCTATACACTTAAAGCAATCTATTTCTATAGCTGATTTTTTAAAAGAATCATTTGATCTTTAATTGTGTGTATATGTGGGGGGTGGGTATGTGCAGGTGTCTGAGGAGGCTGGAAGAGGTTGTCAGACCCCTTAGCACTGGAGTTATAGACAGTTGCTAGAAAATGAACTTCGGTCACTGCAAGAGCAGCAAACCCTCCCCCTTATTTAAAAATCACAGATTCTCACCAACACCTCAATCCCAGCCCCGGTACACAGGACTTAGGGTGTCAATACCTTTTCCATGCTTACCACACACATTATAACAATGAAAAATCCTTCTATTTGTGCGTGGTAGGTCACATTTGCGTCTTGACTCAGTCCCACTTCATTCAACCAATATCCCATCACCACCGTCTCCTCACCCCCAGATCTGCCCTCAGTCTCAGGTTCTGACTCTGTCGCTGGACCAGCCCACCACTTGGACATACCTTATCTGTTTAGGCTCCAGTATGCCATGGCTCAGTGTAAGGATTCTGTCCTTAATTACGTCATCAGACTGCAACGGCGTCCCAGTCTAAAAAGCGGGTGGGCCCTCTGTGCGCCCCTCTCTTCCCTTTCCACTCCTTCCTTCCATCTGTCCCCTCTCTCCCTCTCTCCCCCCACTCCCAATAAAGCTCTAAAAAGGTAACCATGGTTGTGATTGTTCCGATCAGCACTCTCCTCCGCTGGCATGGCCACTGCGGGCAGCTGCCAGCCATGAGCAGCAGGCCGTTTAACCAGCACTCAGTCCCCTCACAGAAGCTCCTGGAGCCAACATTCCAGAGAATATACCCCACACAGAAGTGCCCTCAACTTACAGGCTCTTGTCTCCCACACTAAGGCCCCTGGGTACCCGATGGACTCCCTGCTCTCTGCTGGACTCCACTATCTGCTTGTCCGCTGGCTCAGCCAGGGGCCCTCTTCACCTCTCATGAGCTGACTGCCCTTGCTGAGCTGGGCCCAAGTGGAGCGATTCCTTGCTTCGCTGGGACTCTTGATGACCCACACCAGCCTGACCTCCTGCCTGGGGACTCTCTTTTGCTCCCACCTCTACCCCACCGACGTTGTCCTCACGTCATTGTCTCTCTCCCCCACCCCCCACTATGTGGACCACTGTGTATCTTTACCCCAATACCTGGGGGACATCTTACTTCGCTTAGCTGCATCTAGAGGCTTCTGGAAGAATTGGTTTTGAAAGGAAAAGGAAGAAGCGGGAGGTAAGGACAGGAAAGATAAGGGAGGGGGGAAAAGGAGAAAGGATACAGGAATGGAGGAAGAGAAGAAGGTGGGGGCAATAGGAGAAGAGAAAGGATCACAAAGAGCTGTCTGGCTATGTCACATGGAGTACTGGGCATTGTGTGTGTATGTGTGTTTGTGGGGGGAGGGGGAGGGGGAGGGGGTAGAGGCTTCCAGCAGCTCTGGTTGATGGTGACTTCCTTCAGAGAGACTTTAATCGCCTCTGGCAGCCAGCAAGGAAGCCACCTCAATGCATAAAACTTGTCTTGCTCTGGTTTTGGCTATGGCTCATTCCAGAACCCCAATGGTCAACCAGATTAGATTAGGTTGGGCCATGAGCAGAAGTCGAGGTCTCCGAATAAACTTCGAAGGGAGGACTGAGCTAGAACGTGAATTGGGGGATCAGGAGGAAGGACATGAGGAGGGACGCTGGTGACGGGGGCAGGCCAAGCGTGAGGGAAGTGGGGAACATGGGTGCTGAGGGTTGTGTCTCCGGTATTTGGTAGGATAGCAGTTCATCAAAGGGAGATAGATGTGAGGCTTAGGGAGACTCTGTGTGTGTGTGTGTGTGTGTGTGTGTGTGTGTGTGTGTGTGTGTGTAGATCACCAGTGTGGCAAATGGCTTTAGACAGAGAACACTAACTAGCCACGGGTGAAGGAAAATGACCAGGTGGGAGGCTGCTGCTTTTGTTTCCTAGAATGGCTGGAGATAAGGTCTGCATGGGGGCCCAAGAACAAGATGAGCCGAGAAAACAAGCATGCCCGGTGGGGAAAGCAGGGCTGGTCAGGGGAAAGGACTTTCTGTGGAAAAAGTCTCCGTAAGGAGGGAGGTTCTGGGGAGCAACAGGGGGGCGGTGAGTGGAAGGGCCTCAAAGATCGCATCTCTGGAGCCAGGGACTCTGACTACAGTTACTGCGTGGGATCCAAGCCCGTTCCTTCTTCGCAGACAGTGCGGCCCCAGCCTGGAGACATAGAATGAGGCAGTGGGGAGGGGCTTCTTCACTCTTTTCCTTCCCGGACTGTAGGTGGGGAGCCACACGCCAGCTCCCCCGACTTTCCACCCCACAGTGAAGGTGAGGCAGCAGAGGTCCCTCTCGCCCTGAGCCTTCTGCCCCTGGGGTCCTGGCACCGAATGGGACTGGGGACAGGGCTGGGGTCCCTCCTCCTCCTCCCTCCATTCACCACAGGGGTAGGTAGGGGATCGGGACCAGAAGCTTCAGGCCGGATTTGTTTCTCATTTTGCTTTTGGCTCTTCTGGTGGAAAAATCGAGGCGCTCCCCTCGGTGCATCTGAGGCAGAGAAGGAGAGCATAGCGTGGCTTGGAGGCTGTCCTGGCTGGGAACTCGGGAGCAGGCGGGGCCTGGCTGGGAGAGCCTGTCCCCCCTCCTCGTGAAGCCCCCACCCTGCACCCTCTGCTTCTTCGACGACGTGGCTCTTTGGCCCCGGATTGAGCCTAGCCAGGCGTCCTGAGGGGGAGGGCCAGCCAGGGCGGAGGGAGGCATCAGGGTCAGCCTTTGCCAGAGCACCCTCCCCCTCCAGACTCGATCGATCGGGAGGGAGGACTGTCTCTCAAAGGAGACTTGAAGTCCCCCAGGAGGCCGGGGAAGCTTCAGCAGGAGGCCTCAGGAGTAGATCGCCGGCGCAAATCTTTCTCCTTATTGCAGGGATCCTGCCCAACAGGGAAGCCGTTGTGTGTCACTCTCACGGCCATTCCCAAGGACACCATTAACCAACCCATTTTACGGATGGAGTAAGTGAGGCTTGTGACGTCAACTATGCCTGATTCCTGAGGCAGAGCCAGGATTTGAACTCAGATAACCGACTATACTTCCCAAAGCAGACGCACCCTCCTCCCTACCAACAGGGCTCTGGCTGAGCACTCGGGAAGGGCACCTTGACCGAGTCCCCCCGCAGACCCGACCCTTCACAGCACAGCCACTCCTTTCTCTGTGTGTGTCTGTGCTATCCTCGCTCGGCCCCTTATTTGGTAGTGAGGTGTCTCAGAGGTCCCCTGCATCTGCCCTCCTGTGGAGCCCGCACCCCCCCCCCCACACACACACACTTCATTTTCCCAGTGGCCTGCCCCAGCCCCCTCCTCAGCCTGCTGCAGAGAGGAGCCCAACCGCTTTCCCTGGAATCTGCTGCCTCGGCTTTCTGATGAGGCACCATCTGGACTGCATTAGGCACTGAAGAGAAAACAGAGCAGGAAGACGGAGCTGGCCCCCAGCTCCCGTCTGCAGGAAGGGCCCTGTGCTCTTCAAGGCCTGTCCAGCCTCAACCCTCACTCTCCTATCCCCCCAGAGAGCAGACACCAAATGTGCCCAGGAGAAGGTGGCCCAGAAGGCAGGACCCAGACCTTCACAGAGCCCCGTTTGAAGCCGATCATCTTCCTATTACAGAGAAGACTAAGGTCCAGAGAGGGATAGGAACTTCCTCAGGGTCACACAGGGAACCAAGACCAGGCCTAGGAGCATTCCATACATACACGTTTCTAGAGAACACTGTAAGTCCCCAGCCGAAGCAAGGACTTAGGGGAGAGCTGGGTGTTTCCCTGCACCCCCAAGAGCTGAAGCGACAGAGAAAAGGCTCCAGGGAACTGGCAGGGGCGGCCTTCCTTCTTCTGGGTCTGGTCCCTTGCTTTCTAAGCCCTCTTTCTGCCCAGGTGCCACACTCCCCTGGCACCCCGTCCCTGAGGTTGGTTAAGTCTTGGGGTGGGGACCCACTGGTCCTTCCTGCAGCTCTCCCCCTTGCCTAGCCCCAGCTCCAGACGTGGCAGGGTGAGAGCATGGAGTGAGGTTTCTCTGCTCCCTCCCAAGTGCTGTGCTGGCGGCTCCCGAAATAAAAATCGAATGTGGGCTTGGCAGAGGGAGAGGGTGGGAGAAGCAGCCGCCGCAGCAGCGTGCTGGGCCTTCATTCTTTCCGTTGTAACTTCACCTCCTAACCTCTGGCATTTTAATTATGTCTCCTACCCGCTGGTTGTGCCTGGGCCCGCTTGTGAGCTCACCCTTTCCTCCAGCAGGGGAGGGAGGGGGCGGCTGCCGCGGTCTGGGACCCCCAGCTCCCAGCCTTTCTCCTGGAAGCTGAGCAGGGGGTGAGGCTGTCTGACCTCCTGCACTCCCCGCCTTTCTATCCCCGGGAAGGGTCTTGGGAGGGGTCTAACTCCCGGGCATTCAGCCTGGCACCCCGGTCCTTTGTATGACTCATTTCACATTCACACCCTCTGCACCATTTAACGGCAGCCACTGTCTAAGGAGAGGTGTGACAGGTTTTCTACCCCCGTTTCATGGCAAACTCAGCCTCAGTTGGTCTCTGCAGGGCAGAGCTGAGCCTAGGAAGAGGGCCTGGAACAGCCCAGGCTTGACATTTCTTCACCTCCCTAGAGTGGCCACATTTCCCAAAGGGACAGGATGGAAGTATTCGTGAACCACACAGACGGGCTGGGGATGTAGCTCGGTGTGTAGAGTGATTGCTGGCCTAGCATCCATGGAGCCGGGGCTCCTCCTCAGCACTGCGTGCTCTGGGTGTGGTGGCACAGGCCTGTGACTGCAGCACTCAGGAGGCGGGGGTTAGAGGGTCAAAGCTCAGGGTCATCCTCAGCTACATGAGTTTGAGGACAGCCTGAGCTACGTGAGACCCAGTCTCAAAAAAAACAAACAAAAAAAAAAAAAACAAAAAAAACCCCAGCAGGTTGTGGTGTCCCAAGATGACAGGATTTGCTGATGGAGACCTTGGCAGGGGGATCACAGAACTGGAGGCCAGCCTGGGCTATACATTTAGCCAGGCCTGGTGGTGTACACCTTTAATCCCAGAACTTAGAGGCAGAGGCAGGGGGATCTCTGTGAGTTCCAGGCTGGCCTGGTCTACATAGTGAGTTCCAGGACAGCCAGAGTTTTATAGTGAGACCCTGTCTCAAAAAAATAACAACAACAACAACAAAATCAGTTAGGGACCAGGGAGATGACGGTTCAGTGAGTGAAGGCATTTGCCACCAAGCCAAACGACCCGAGTTGGGAACCTGTCTGATGGAAGGAGAAAACTGACTATACAGGTTGTCTTCTGACTTCACACACACACTACAATTTAATAAAAAAAAAAAAACATTAAAAATCAAACAAGGGGATGGAGAGATGGCTCAGTGGTTAAGAGTTCTTTCAGGGGACCTGGATTCGGTTCCCAGCACCCACATGGCAGCTCACAATTGCCTGTGACTCCATTTCCAGGGAATCTGACACCCTCTTCTGCCTCCATGGGCACCAGACACTCATAGAGTACGCTTACATACATGGAGACAAAAGACTCATACACATAAAATAAAAAAATAAATCTTTTTAAAAGTCAAACAAAGAAAGATATAGTAGGGGCTAGGAAGTAAAGTACCTAAGAGATTTTTTTTTAATATATACAAGACAAAATTAGATTTTAAACTGCCGGGCGGTGGTGGCACACGCCTTTAAACCCAGCACTCGGGAGGCAGAGGCAGGTGGATCTCTGTGAGTTCGAGGCCAGCCTGGACTACAGAGTGAGTTCCAGGAAAGGTGCAAAGCTACACAGAGAAACCCTGTCTCGAAAAACAAAAACAAAAAAAAGATTTACTTATTTATTATGTATACTGTGTTCTGCCTGCATGTATACCTGCAGGCCAGAAGAGGGCGCCAGAAAGCATTATAGATGGTTGTGAGCCACCATGTGGTTGCTGAGAACTGAAGTCAGAACCTCTGGAAGAACAGCCAGTGCTCTTAACCCCTCAGCCATCTCTCCAGCTCCCTAAAAATTTAGAATGTTTTATGTGTGTGAGTGTTTTTTGTTGGTTGGTTGGTTCCTCCCCCCCCCCCTCCCCGCTTGCATGTGATATGTGTATGACACGTGTGCCTGGTGCCCACAGAGTTCAGAAGAGGGCATAGGATCTGGTACAGGCATTACAGATAGTTGTGAGCCACCATGTGGCTGTTGGGAATTGAATCCTGGTCCTCTGTAAGGACAACAAGTACTCCTAACCAATGAACCATTTCTCCAGCCCCTTTAGAGTTTTTCAAGTAAAATAATTCTCAAAGGTCTCCACTCCAGGCTGTGGCCAACACCCTAACCCTCCCTATCATGGCCCAGAGCAGGAGTAAGATGCTATCATGCTCCTTCCTAGTTTGTTCAACTCCAGACTGCTGCTCAAAATGTCAGTGGCAGCTGATAAGGAACCCTGATCCCTCTTGGAGACAGAGGTCCTGGGTGTGTGGGTGGGGATGGGGAGCTCTGCTGGTTCCCTGGAGCTCAGCTTCTGCAGGGCCAGCATGAGACAGCATCAACTCTGTCACAAGGCCCCTGCCCCTGCCAAGACTTCCTTGTTCTAGTCCCCCCTAGACTCTGGACCTGCCTGTGAGGGCAGCTATCTGTCGTCTTCTTGAATGAAGGTTCCATCAACAACGATAGAAGGCCTGCTTCCGTCTCAGACCTCACTGGAGCCTGTTATGACATTGATGGAGATCCCAGGTGCAGAAAACCAAGACCCACCCAATACGCTGTGTTGGGGGAACAGGGCAGCGCCTGGAGGGGGGCTTTGACCCAATCTTGGCTGAAGAGCACAGGGAAGGCTCCCAAGGCTATGTGACAACCAGGCCCAGGAAGGACAGAATCCAAACAGCTAGAGTAAGTGTGAGGGTGGTTTGAAGGTGGTCAGCATGGGTAGACCCCTAGGAGGCTCCAACTGAGTTCCAGGTGTCAGGCCATGGTGGACAGGTCTAGCCTGTGGTAACAAGACGGGAAAGGAAGGATGGCAGAAGGATGAGGACCAGGGTACCCCGAGGTTGGCTTCCAAGCTTCTGGCTTGAATGTCAGGCCAGGCAGCATATATGAAAAAGATAAGTTTGGGTACCCAAGCAGAGTGACCTCCAAAGAGGTTGGACACCCAAGGTACCATGGGGGAAATACAGAAAGGAGGCTAGCTCAGACCCAGGAAAGATGGAGTAGGCATGGCCTACGAAGGAGCTGAACAAGGAATGGCCAGTGCCACCCAGGCCCCCATACAGGGGTCTGAGCTAGTTCATGTAGTCTAGTGACCAATAGGTCTTTGTCTCTCTCTCTGTCCCTAGACTTTCTCCCTATGCCCCTCTCTCTGTCCCTAGACTTTCTCCCTATGCCCTCACCCTGTCCCCACTACCTCCCTTCAGTGTCCCATCACTCATCCCCAGGCCTCCTACATGTCACCCTTTCTCTTTCTTCATAACTCAGAAGGCTCAACACCTTGCTATGGGACACTCAAACCACCCCATCAACTCAGCTTCTGAAATTACCCCCAACAGCCACCTACACCTTCTACTGGAGACTCACCGAAGCAGCAGGCTCAGCCCCAGCTCCCTCAGTGCCTCATGCCCAGTTGAGCCTCTACAAGGTACCAGGCTCTGAGACAGCTCCAGATGAGTGGGCCTCCAGGGCCTTCAGCCTAAAGGAGGGAGACGTGGGAACTGCAAGACCCTGCGGAGTGAGGCGGGAGACCCCAGGAGGGCTTTGGACGCAGCAAAGGAACTGGGTGGTCATCAGGGAGGAGGTGAGGGTGGAGTTTTGAAAGGACCAGCAGGATTTTACAGCTGAGGAGAGAAGAAAGGGAAGGAGGCTATGGATAGCAACGCAGGGCAAGACACTGAGGCTCACAGCTCAGAGTGGCCGGTGATCCCAGGACTGTGGGTCAGAAGGGCGGCAAGCTGCAAGATGGAAGGATCATATCACATAGGCCTGGAGGCCACATGCTTTCTCACTGTCCACAGCAGTGTCTTGCCCCCAGGGCTTTTTGGATCTGGTGCTGCCTTTGAGTTCATTCAGTCAATCAGAAAATCTCTGTCGAGTTTTTGTTTTGTGCCTAGGCAAGTGCCGAAAACTCTAAGAGACAGAATGAAGTCCCAGAATATAAGGTTTAAGTTACAGCTGGGAGACAAGCCCTAAAGTCAAAAGCAAGTAAAAAATTAAAATGATAGACGTTACTCTTTGAAGGCTGGGCCTGGGTCTGTCTGCCCCATGGGTGAAAAATCCCTAAAGACAGGATCTGTGCCTTCTCCATTGGGCTAATGCAGAGGCTGTGACTACTCCATCAGATTAGGGCAAACCCTGTGCCCGCTCCAACAGTTCCATCCCACTGCACCAGTGCCCGTGTGCCTCTTCCTTCGGACTCGGACCGAGCTTGCCCCTTCACCATCAGACTAAAGCAGAGCCTATGGCTGAAAGACCCTCTGACTCAGGAAGGACACAGCAGAACACTGGACCAGGAGCTAAGACATCTCAGAACCTTCCAGAACATCCTGGCCTCCGGTGCTTCTCTCAGACCCCAGCTGCTTCTGTCCCGGGGGGTGGGAGGAGGGCTGAGACCTGAGGCTCTCACACTTTGGGAAGGAGCACACTCTGCTAAGGAGAGGTGCAGGGGGGAAGGGCAAGAGTGGGAGGAGGAGACTGTGGAGGGTGCCGAGGAGATCTTGGGAAGGAAACTCCATTGCCAACCAGCCTGAATGGGAGGGCTTCCCTCTCTTCCTTCCCCAATCCATTAAACCCTTAAATTAACCTTAGCCCCACCCTGAGCTAGGAGAGAGTGCCCAAAATACATCCTAAATTATACGATGCTTGGGGGCAACCACAATTCTTCCTCCCGCTCCAGCAGGCAGCCCAGCTCTACCCAATGCTGGAGGGCCTCCCCCCAAAGGCTTATTTATATAGCTCCAGCTCCCCTTTTT
The DNA here is from genome assembly GCA_902168425.1 of Peromyscus attwateri. NCBI lineage: Eukaryota > Metazoa > Chordata > Mammalia > Rodentia > Cricetidae > Peromyscus > Peromyscus attwateri. The sequence goes on from CABHPP010149389.1 coordinate 35,209, forward strand.
GCTGTCTGGCCCTATTATGCTTGGGTGAGGCCCAAGCAGGCTCCACAGCTCTTCCCAGAGGCCAGGAGAATGGGGGGTTATGCCCTACCAGTCTGCTGGACTGAGACATAATTTATGGCCTAACCAGGATGCTTTGGGGGCACTGTTAATGATAACATCAGGCCTTGGGACAGATCTGGATAGTCCCAGACAGGCACACTGAATACATGGTGGTCTTCCAGAGACAGGGCCCAGGCTCCAGGTTCCCTGAGAGCTGAGACTTCACATACACACACACACACACACACACACACACACACACACACACACAGAGAGAGAGAGAGAGAGAGAGAGAGAGAGAGAGAGAGAGAGAGATCTGACTTCAGTCACTGGTCACCAAGGCAGCAGATCCCACTGCATCCCTTCCCACGCCATCTGGCAATGTCAGGATGCTGGCTCCACTGACCCTGTGACTGGAAGTGCTGGGGTGGGGCAAGGGTGGGGAGAGGAGACCCTGGAGGTTGCAGAGATCTTGGGAAAGAACCTCCATTGCCAACCAGGGGAGCTCTGGGGAGACCTGGACAAAGGAAGGGGCGAGCTGGCCTAGTTGTTTTGGGATCATGGATTTGGCCCAGGCCTCTCTGGACAAAGCTCCCTTCCATCCTGGGAACATGGCTCCAACGGCCCTAACTTCTAGGGCTGCTGCTCTAGCCAGTGGAGGGAGAAGGCAAGAGGGGAAGAGATATGGGAGTAGGAGACGTCTCCACGTGTGACCCGGAAGAACAGGAGAATGACTGAGTGAGAATGAGGCAAGGAGGGGCTTCTAGAGTCCCAGCAACTCCTCCCTACCCTCGCAACACCTATGGGCCTGGATGCCCGCCCACTGCCACTGGCCACTCTCTCCTGCTCTGAGCATCACTGGGCTTAAAGGGGTAAATGGCCTCTGTCTGCAGGCAGCCCTAGAGGAGGCCTTCCCCCACAGTCCTTCACTGTCTCTCTAGCTTTAGACAGACTGGGTCAGTGCCTGCTCCCATTCTTGGGGCCTGAGTGGTGGAGTTCCTCCTGCTCTTCCCAGCCCAGCTAGATCTTCCATTCCTCTGGTGTAGGCACCCTGAGTCCTGTTAGGAGTCCCTCCTTTCTGTCCCTCGAAGGCCTGACTCCTCCAGATCCAGCCTCAACTCCCCTGTTCTCCTTTAGGACTTGCCCTGCATTATGGGAGTTGGTACCCATCCTGATGGGCGAAGAGGAACATGAGGGGTCCCAGAGGCAAGGCAAGCTCAAGGAGCCTCTCCTAGCCCATGTCTGAGGAGAAGGGACAGAGACTGGGGACCGGTGGGATTGGGCAGTGGTGTCACAGGATCTAGAGAAACACGTACACATCTAAGTTCATACCTCATATGGGTGATTTAGGAGATGGGGCTCGGCCTCTCTGGGTTTCATCTCCTCACTGTAAAAAGTGGGACCACGACAGAAAAGAGCACCTGGCAGGATCTTAGCCACTGACGGGTGAGTATGCTCACAGCAGAACTGTGCAATACTGGAAGAGAAGCTGGGGTCGGAGTGTGTACACTGGGTGAGCCTATGAATGTGAGAGGGTACATGTGTGTATGCTGTGAGTGGGCATTTATTGGGAGACTAGAGGATTCAACCATGACCCCTCTAAGGAGCCAGAACCCCTACATCAAGGGAGACGGTCACCACAAACACATCCCCAGGAGGTGACATGTTTTCTCCCTATTACACTTGATTATCCATCTGCTTGACAGCTCCCATGCCTCCCCACTTAACCAGAAAACACAATTTATGGGCCTGGGGCGTCAGATCTGTCATTTGGTGAGAGGATGCCGCCCAACCAGGCTGAAGCAGAGCTCTGTGTAAGGAATCAGTGCCCAGCCCGCCAGGCACCCGCCCAGACACTTAGTGCCCTGTTTACCCTGGCCCGGGTGGTTGGCACAGGTGGACCTCTCCAGGGAGCGGCTGGCAACTCTGTCAACAGACCCACCTGGAAGCCAAAGAGGAGACCAGGACAGCAGCTTTGCAGAGGCAGGAAGACAGACAGAACTGAACCCAGTGGCAGCACACCAGCATTGTAGTGCATAGTGTGCCAGCCTCGAGCTAAGGGCCTCGGCTACCTGACTGGACAGATCACCCTGCTGGGCCCTGTAAAAGATGTTGCAGCTCCAGGAGGCTGGATGCTGCTTGGCTGATGGGAGCCTAGTCTTTGGAGCCCTGTTAGGGTACCTGGCTACCTCTGTCTGCCTCTCATTCCCTAGGGGAGGGGGTCCATCCTCAACACATGAAAGCATTGTGACTTGACTTAAACACACTTGTTACAACCCTCTGCCCACGAAAGCCAGCGACTACAAACACATTGTCTTCCTGTTTCTTCTTCACCGTATGGACCAAGATTCTGCTCCTCCGCCCTGCCATGCACAATATACACAGCATCCCCCAGCAACACAAAGGCTCACAAAACCCCGGAAGAGACAATGTACTCATCCAGCATGGCCCCTCCACTGTAGCCATGAAACCACTCATGCCCACATACCCACACCCAAATATTTCCTCCTTTGTACCCTCCTCCAAGTGGTACAGTTCTGCAACAGGCCCAAGGAAGGCCAACATTCTCGCCCTGGGATTCTCCCAGCCCTTTCCCTTCTCTCCCACCTCCCCCATTTCCCCTTTCCAGTTCACTGAGCACCAGCACCCTTCTCCTTCTCTGTTCCCTGGTGGTCTCCTTTCCAGAGGCTCTCTCTTTTCCATCTCTGAGCACGTATCGGGATGTGCAAGGCTGCACACTGGGGTAGCTCCCACTTGACTGGAGGTAGAGTTGGGGGACTGCTCTAGAGGATAGGGAGCAGCAGCTGGAAGTGACTCTGGGCCTCACACCACCCTGTCCCACAGCCCCACATCGACTGCCCACCCCTCCCCATCCAGGGTGAGTCATTCCCACATCTGGAGCTGACCCATCTGGAGACCTTGCAGCCTACTCAGGCAGCTCACAGGGGCACCCTGGGTCGCCACTGTATCTCACCCTGTCCTCTCCTGGCCGTGGGGTCTTGCCTCTTACCCTACCCCCACCAAAAGCGGCCTGGTCTCCCAGGAGGCAGGCACCCAGTGCCTGAATGGCATAAGGGTAAGACACCCAGCCCATAGGGCCTCTCCCCAGAAGCAGTAAGAGCCGTGGCTCAGTGTCCACGGCTTGCAGAGACTGTGCAAGTGGCTTTGGAGGAGCCCAGACCCAGGGCTGGGAGAGTCTGGCAGTAAGGAGGCAGTGGTTTGGCTCCAAAGGCAGGGGCAGGCAGAGGGAGTTTATCCTGGCCCAAGGCCCCAAGCCAAACATCCTCCACTAACCTAGCAGACACATCAAAGCCCGAAGGGAAGGGGCCCTTGGGTAGAGGAAACCTGCAGTCCTGGAAGCCTGACAACCTGGCTCTGGGCACAGGACCACCCTGTCCCACTCAGCATCAGCAGGCTGGATCAGACTGGAAGCAGCAGACTGGAGGGGATATTTCTATCCATAGTGCACTCCGCCCCCGCCCCTGCCGTTGGTGCTGTGAGGGAGACAAAGCAGCATCAGGTCCTAGCTTTGGTCCCTAGAACAGTTTCTTCCTAAACTATATGTGCCTCCCTGGGTCCCCACCCACCTTCCAGGCAAAGAAGGTTATGCACCCTAGTATTTCATCGGAAGAAAGGGACCATTAAGCTGTAGGGGGACTGATTTCACCCCCAGGAGACCTTGGTCTGCAAAGAACGTTTCTACATAGACAAGGCAAGGATGGAGAGGGCAGGGGAATTAGGAGCAGGAAGGAGAACCCAGCATCGAAAAGTAAAAGCTGGAGTAGAATCAGAAGGCAAGAACTGGGCAGCAGGCCACAGGGCCTCTCTGGGGGCCCTGCAGGGGCAGAGGGAGGGAGTCCGTCCATGAGGCGCTAACACGGGAGCGGGAGGCGTTAACAGGGCCACTGCGGAGAGGGGGATCCTGGAGCCAGCTTGGAGATAAGGAAGCGGGGCTGGGGTGAGGGGAGCGGCCACGTCAGCACAGCCGCTGGCTGGGTGCACACAGCACGTGCACACGTATGTACTCGGACGCACACGCCGTCACATGTGTGCGTGCACACAACTGGAGCCAAGTCTGTCCTCAACTGGGAGCCAGATGATGTGGCTGCTTTGCGTAGCCAGGATTGCAGGAAAAAACGCGCACTCCACCCACCTCCTTCCTCCGCCCCTTCTCGCTCTCATTTTCTTTCTTTCTTTCTTTCTTTCTTTCTTTCTTTCTTTCTTTCTTTCTTTCTTTCTTTCTTTCTTTCTTTCTTTCTTTCTTTCTTTCTTTCTTTCTTTCTTTCTTCTTTCTTTCTTTCTTTCTTTTTTCTTTTTCTTTTGCCATCCCGGCTTCCTTCCGGGATGTTTACAGGCTGTCCCAGCGTCCAAACTTAATCCGCAGCCCCAGACCATGAAGAGGCTCTCTCTTCAATGTCCCCAGCCTCAGAGGGGCTGCTTTTAGCCCTCAGCTCCTCTGGAGCTGAGAGATTCCTGTAAATGTAACCACAAGCCCCGGTCACGTCATGGATCGGTGTAATCAACGCACAGACAGGGTACAGTAGAAGCCTCTTTCGTGGGGCAAGAACAGAGCTGAAAAGCGAAGGACCCAGGAATCACAAATCCTTGCTTCTTTATGACTTGAGGCGCCTATCTCAAGGAATAAACAATGAGGGCAGAGAGACTGTGTGTGGGGGGGGGGGGAGGACGTGGATGGGTGGAGCCCCAGATGGAGTAGACTGGGGGTCTCCAGACCCTCAACCCAGTTTTTGCTCAGCCTCTCCAGCCTGCATCGTGGTGGTTCTGTTTCCTCTGCCACCCCAAACAGCCAAAGTTCATTAGCTCAACAGTCTCCTCTCCTGCCGCCCTCCCCCCCACTTCCTGGAGCACCCCCACTCAGGTCTGGGCCCCGGAAACCTGCACTTTGGAAGTATAATGGTTCCCAAATGCCATTTTTTGTCTCTGTTAAGCCTTGGGGAAGGTGAACATTAGTAGAGACCCTCCAACGTAGTCATTAGGGTAATAAGCTCCCTGTACCGTTAATTGTCAGGTGTTCGTCCTCCCTCTACATCTTGGCCCACAGATTGGCAGCTCTGACTTGGGGTCAACTCCAGATGTCACTTAACCCACCCCCATGTCTGTCACTCAGGAAGAAAGGGCTAGTGGGAAGGAGACTAAGACCCTGGCCCCACTGACAGGGCTGCTCTCTGCCCCTCCTAGAAGGTGGGTCAGCAGTTGCCCCTCCCCCATACACCCCTAGAGTAGCTCAATTCCCGGAGCATAATCTTTTTTTTTTTTTTTTTGGTTTTTCGAGACAGGGTTTCTCTGTGTAGTTTTGCGCCTTTCCTGGAACTCACTCTGTAGTCCAGGCTGGCCTCGAACTCACAGAGACCCGCCTGCCTCTGCCTCCCGAGTTCTGGGATTAAAGGCGTGCGTGGGTGCGTGCCCCACCACCGCCCGGTGCTGGGGCATAATCTTGCTAAGAGAAGGGTGCACAAGCTTCTTCAGCACACTATTGGGGGGCAGGAAGCAGAGGAAGCAGATACTCCCAAACAAATAGCAAGTAGGGTCAGTCTGGACCCCCTAATCCAGGGCACTTCACCAAGGACTTTGGAAACAAATTTCTCCTTAGAGAAATCCAACCCTGACCCCAGAAGCTCCAACCAGCTTCCCCTCTGACAACACAACCTCTGTTTACTTGGAACAAAGCACTATGGGGAAGGAAGACTGAATCAGAGCTGGCTGGTTCCCTGCAGCCTGGTGGGAACATGAGGACTTGTCCACACATCTTCAGGAGAGAAGGAGAGGCCCCTGGAGGGAATGGGAGGGCACTGGAGGACTACTTTTACAAGAAGATCCACTTCGTGGAAGGCTTTCTGGAGGAAGCCATAAGAATTTATTGGGCTTCAGAGAAGTGCATGGGCAAGATATCCCAGATGGGAAGTGGCCCAGGCTGAGGACAGGAGACAAATGGAGACGGGGGTTGGGGGAGGGTGAAGGTCTCTAGAATGTGATGATGGGCAGGGAGAGCATGTAGGAGGAGGGGCAGGTATGGGTGCCCCTGAAGGTCCTCCTGATGGGGCTTTATGCAAGTGACAGCCGGAGTCTCTGAAGGTTAGAGAGCAGGAGAGAAACATGCCCCATCAGAGGCAACAGGGAGCCCAAGCTTATAGAAGATGGCTGTGATGTCCCTAATGAGCACGGCTGCACTGCATCCCACGGGGGAGGTGACACCCGGGATCGTCTCCAGTCCCTGAGAGCTCTCCAGAGACCCACGAAGGAATGTGGGGAATAACCTAGACAGAGTAGAAATCTCTTGGGCCTGACGTAGTGATGCACCCCTTTAACCCCAGCACTCAGGAGGCAGAGTTAAGCGGATCTCCATGAGTTCAAGGCCAGCCTGGTCCACATAGTGAGTTCCAGGACAGCCAGGGCTCTGTAGAGAGACCCTGTCTTATACACACACATACATATACGGGGGGGGGGGGGGGGGGGGGG
>CABHPP010149390.1:0-26954 GCA_902168425.1 Peromyscus attwateri
TAAAAAAAAAAAAAAAAAAAAAAAAAGCAAATACCCAGCCAGGCATGATGGCTCATCCCTATAATCCCAGCACTCCAGAAGCTGAGGCAGACAGATTGCTGTGGGTCTGAGACCATCTTGGGCTATATAGTGAGTTCTGGCTGGCCTGGGATACAGAGTGAGACCCTGTCTCAAAATACATATAATAATTATAGTTTCTAAAAAAATAATAATGATTATAGAAAAAGAGGTCATGAATTTGAGAGGAGGTGGTTAGGGGAGCAAGGGAGTAGTTTGAGGAAAGAGGGGGAGGGTGGACATAATGTAAATATAGTGTACTCATGTACAAAGTCTTCAAATAGATCAAAAAGAAATGAAATAAACAAAACCTCTCCTCACATAAATTGATGTAACTTTCCCAAAGTAAAATGCTGACTACGGTGTTTTATTTCCAAATTGGGGTATAAGCAGTCTCACCACAAGCGTGACAGCTGGAGGCTATGATCTATTATAAATAAATTATGGTTCTCAAAACCAGCCTATCTGATTTTGAATGAAGCTGGACCTGGGGGAATATTGCAAATCATAACAATTTCTATCCCCACAAAATGAGGCTGAAGGAACAAGAATATATACATTAATTTTCAGTTGTGACGAGGCTGCAACCCAAGGCCCTGAATATGTTAGGCAAGAGCTACAGCCCTGCCCAGCAAGCATGCACACACACACACATCCGTGTGTGCATATACTAGTCAGTGTTACAAGGCTTTAGAATAGTTTGGGGGGAAGAAACTGTCATATTTTATTAAAGGGTGATTAAGAAAAGTCCATTTTGTTCAGTACCAAAAAAGTGTTTCAACCTGGGAGGAGTGGCGCACGCCTTTAATCCCAGCACTTGGAGAGACAGAGGCAGGTGAATCTCTGTGAGTTTGAGGCCAGCCTGGTGTACAGAATGAGTTCCAGGACAGCCAGAGTTACACAGAGAAACCCTGTCTCAAGGCAAAACCAAGTGTTTCAGGAAGAATCAGAATCTTTACCAGATAAGGGGATGTTACAGCTGTCCTAGCACTCAGAAGGATTTTAAATTCAAGGTCGGCCTGGACTACATAATGAGACCTTGTCTCAAAGAAAAACCGAAAGGGGAGTGGGAAAGCTTGGGGTGTAGACAGAGTACTATGCTAGCATGCAGGAAGCCTGGGTTCGAGCCTTAGCACTGCAGAAGCAGAGTATGGCGTCTTGAGTCTGTAATGTCAGCACTCAGAGGTGAGGGCAGAACCATCAGAAGTTCAAAGTCATGCTCAGCTACATAGCTCAAGGCCAGACTGGGCTAGAGCAGACCCTGTCTCAGAAGGTGAAAAAGAATGTCTTACACAAAGGACATCTTGGATTTCTGGGGAGCAACCCATCTGTCTGTAAATTGGATCTCACTGGTTTCACTGGATGCTTCCTCGCATTGAACATTTGAAAGCTTGGTTATCGCAGCTTTGCAAGGGAAGACTTGTTCACTGGTATTTTATATGCTATGTGGAATTTAGTTTCACGGAATATAATTGTAAATGTGATAGCAGTGTGCAGTACAATGGCCATCACTCCACTTCAACTTCGTTCTTGGGTATCTGTGGTATTATAAGTCACATTACAACAATGCAAAGCTTTATCATTTTTCCTCCATGTATTAATATTCAATCTTTTTAACAGAGTCCCATGTGTCTCAGGCTAGCCTTGAACTATGTAGCCAAGATTACCATGAAGCCCCAATCCTTCTGCCTCTGCCTCCCGGGTCCTGGGATTCCAAGTGTACACCACATTTCCTGGGTTATATGGTGCTGGGGATGGTACCTAGGGCTTTGTACATGAGGCAAGTACTCTACTAACTGAGCTAGATGGTCAGCCCCCTTCTCTTACAGTTCTAGAATCCAGGAACCTGAAAGCAGTGCATTGCCAGAGTTGGTTCCTGTCCCCGAGCTTGTGTCTGCGGAAGTCCTTGGCACTCCTTGAGTCATAGATTCATCACTCCAGTCTCTGCCTCCAACTTCATGTTCTTGACTCAGTAGATTCATCTCCTCCACGTGTCTCTGCCTGATCCTTTTCTGTCTTTTTAAAGACCGCGCTTGTCTTTAGACTCAGAGCCTACCTAATACAGGATGGTCTTTTTTTTATGTACATTGGTGTTTTGCCTGCATGTGAGAGTGTCAGATCATGAAGTTAGAAACAGTTGTGAGCTGCCATTAGGTGCTGGGAATTGAACCCGGTTCCTCTGGAAGAGCAGTCAGTGTTCTTAACCACTGAGCCACAGCTCCAGCCCATGGGATGGCCTTACTGTAACATCTTTCTATTAATTAGTTCTAAGAAGGCTCTTATTCCAAATAAAGTCATGTTTAGAGTTTCCAACAGGAACCAGACATATGACACTTGCCTGTGATCCTAGCACTCTGGAGGCAGGGGCAACAAAACTGCCACAAGTTCAAATTCAAGAGCAGCCTGGTCTATGTAGTGAATCGCAGGCCTGCCAAGGTTGCATAGTGAGAATCTGTCTTAACAATCACAAGGTTGCCGGGCAGTGATGGAGTACACCTTTAATCCCAGCACTCGGGAGGCAGAGGCAGGTGGAGCTCGGTGAGTCTGAGGCCACCCTGGCCTAACAGAGCGAGTTCCAGGACAGCCAAAGCTACACAGAGAAACCCTGTCTTGAAAAACCAACAAAAAAATCACAAGACTGGTTTGGCCAGTGGTGGCGCAAGCCTTTAATTCCAGGACAGCACAGAATACACAGAAACCCTCTCGGGAAAAAAAAAAAAAAAATTCTGGGAGCAGAGCTCAGTTGGTAGAGCACAAAGCTTGGACTGAATCCCCAGCACTCATAACTCAGCAGATAGAAGCGGGATGGTCAGATGTCTAGATTGGGGTTGAGGACATGCTCAGTCAGTAAAGTACTTGTTGATCCTCAGTCTCCAGGGAAAGCCAGGGGCAGCAGCATGCATTTGTAATCCTAGCACTGAGGCAGAGACAGATGGCTCCCTAGAGCTCACTGGCCAGCCAGTCTAGCCAAATTGGTGAGCTATGGGTGCAGTGAGTGACCTTACCTCAACAAGTAAGGTGGGCAATGATTGAAGAAGACACCGAACATCTACCTCTGGTCTCATCATACCCACATACATGTGAACATGAGAGCACACGCACTAAATAAGTAAAAAATTCCAAACAAACCAATAGCTGAGAGTGTCCTCTAGCCTCCACATGTACACACACATGCATATGCACATATACACATGCATGAACACACGAGCATGTGCTCACACACACACAACTACAGTAGACTAGAACTAGCGTAGGACCCAGCTCTACCCTTCCAGGCATGTTCTCAAATGACGCTTTATCCTGTCACAGAGACACTTGCTCAGTTCCTGTTCCCTGCTGCTCTTCTCATAAAAGTCAGGAAATGAAAACAGCATAGACGTCCATCAGCTGATGACTGGACAGTGAAAATGTAGTGCAGATACAGGAATGGGAGTTTATCCAGCCATAATGAAGTCACCAATTTCACAGGAAGTGGGTGAAACTGTAAATTATTATCTTAAGGAAAATATCTCAAACTCAGAAAGAGAAATACCACATCCATTCCTCATATGAAGATCCCAGATTTTAATTTGTATATACATGTATAGATGTAAAGGGTGAGAAGTATATGTCATGAAAATAAAAAGAGAGATAGAAAAGGAAAGATTTTAAAAGAAGGTTGGGGAGGGGAGGAATAAAACAGTATAAAGGAATACATGTGGCATGGAAGAGAAATGGCTTGAGGAGAAAGGGGCAGTGGCGGAGCAGTGGATTGGAGAAGGAGAGCAGAGGGACAGGAACAACAGAAACAAATTACTGTGTATACTGATGTAAATGAAGTAAGAATAAGAAACTGGGCCAGCAGCCATGGTGGCGCACGCCTTTAATCCCAGCACTCAGGAGGCAGAGGCAGGCAGATTTCTGTGAGTTCGAGGCCAGCCTGGTCTACATAGTGAGTTCTACGACAGCCATGGCTGTTAACACAGAGAAGCCCTGTCTTAAAAAAACAAAAAAATTTTCTCCCATGTATTTCCTATCCCTACAATGTATCAGACTTCCTTTTGGGCAGCGGACCAGCTCCCAAGTCATGACACGGAGACTTATTAGTTGTGAATGCTTGGCCTTAGCTTATGCATGTCCCGCTTGCTCTTATAACTTACTTTAACCTGTTTCTCTTCATCTGTGTTTTGCCTTAGGGCTTTATACCTTTCTTTCCTTCTGCATGTCCTACTCTGTGTCTGGCTGGCTGGCTGGCCCCAGGGGTCTCCCGCTCTTTCTCCCTCATTCTCTTTCCTTCTCTTCTCCTAGATTCCTTCTCCTACTTATTCTCTTGACCTACCAGCGCCCTCATCCCTCTACTGTCTAGCTATTGGCTGTTCAGCTTTTTATTAAACCAATCAGGTGCCCTAGCAGGCAAAGCAACACATCTTTACATCATTAAAACAAATTTGGCATAAATAAATGCACCACATCTATACATCATTAAACAAATTCGGCATAAATAAATATAACACACCTTTACATAGTTAAATCAATATTCTACAACATAAACAAATGCAATACATCTTTGCCTAGTTAAACAAATACTCCACAACACTTTAAGAAGATGAACAAAACATAGAAGCCTTCATCTCTCTTTGGAGTTTAAAATACTAGAGTATAGGGCCTGCCACAGTGGCATGCATCTGTAATCCCAGCAGTTTTGAAGACAATGGCAAGTGGATTTCTGATAGTTCCAGGCCGGGCAGGGCTACATAGGGAGACCATTAAAAAAAAAAAAACTAAAATATCATTACCTTTTTTTCTTCTTAGTTCAGTTTATTTAGTTAGTTTTGAGATAGTCTCATTCTGTAGTCCAGGCTGGCCCTGAACTCATGATCTTCCTGCTCAGCCTCTCAAGTTTGGGATTACCAGTGCATAAGACCATATCAGGCTCCTTAGTCAACTTTAGTTAGAGTTTTTATTGCTGTGAAGAAATCATGTCAATTCTTTAAAAGGAAAACATTTAATTGGGGTGACTCGCTTATAGTTTCAGAGGTTCAGTCCATTATGATCATGGCGGGGAGCATGGCAGTGTGCAGACAGACATGGTGCTGGCTACATCTTGATCAGAAGGCAACAGGAAGTGGTCTGTGACACTGAGTGAAACTTAAGCAAAAGAGACCTCAAAGCCTGCGCCACAGTGGCACACTTCCCCCAACAAGGCCACACCTCCCAATAGTGCCTCTCCCTATGAGATTATGGGGGCCAATTACATTCAAACTACCACATTCTACTCCCTGGCCCCCATAAGCTTGTAACAGTATCACAATGAAAAATGCATTTAGTCTAACTTCAAAAGTCCCCATAGCCTATCACAGTCTCAACAATGTTTTAACGTCCCTGGGACCCACATAGCAGAAAGAAAGAAAAACACAGGACATACATTACCATTCCAAAACATATGGAAGGGAGCATAGTGAGGAAATACTGGACCAAAGCAAGACCAAAAACCAGCTGGGCAAACTCCAAACCCAGCATCTTCATGTCTGATGTCAAACCCTCTCCACATCTCCAACTCCATTCCACTTTGTTGACTGCAACACACTTCTTTCTCTTGGGCTCGTTCCACTCCCTGTTTGCAGCTCTCCTCAGCAGGTATCCCACAGGTCTGGCATCTCTAATATTGTGGGGTCTCCAAGGCAATCCAGGCTTCAGCTTCACAGCCTCATGAAATGGTCTTGGTATTTTGGTTTGTTTGGTTTGGTTTGGTTTTATTTTTGAGGTAAAGTGTAACTATATAGTCCAGGGTGGTCTTAAACTCACTATGTAGCCAAGAGGTCTCAAACCCCTGATCCTTCTGCCTCTGCCTGCCAACCTGCCAAACTGATGGCATTTCAGGTGTGAACTACCATGCTCACCTCTTGGTCAAATTTCAATGCCATTTTGAAGTTCTCAAATATCCTAGGAAATGGGGAAGCTCCTGACCAAATTCTTGCACTTAAATTTTTAAAAGAAAATGCTGGGGGGGGGGGGCTGGCACATGCCCTTAATTCCAGCACTTTGGTGACAGAGGCAGGGGAATCTGGTGAGTTCAAGGCCAGCCTGGGCTACAGAGCAAGTTCCAGGACAGGCTCCAAAGCTACATAGAGAAACTCTATCTCGAAAAAGCAAACAAAAATGCTAGCCTGGCAAAGCTAACCACAAGCTGACAAACAGTAAGAAATGAGAACTAGTCGCTTATGGTGTTAAAAATAGGCATTCCAAATAGTAACAGTCCCACCCTGCGTCCGGGTGTTTCATACTCATTTCTTTTTTTTTTTTTAAGCTAAGGATCGAACCCAGGGCCTTGTGCTTGCTAGGCAAGCGCTCTACCACTGAGCTAAATCCCCAACCCCTCATTTCTTTCAGAAACACTATTGCAATGTTTTTAAATAATTGATTATGTCAGGTTAAGTGCTGTGAGAATCTTTTTGTTAATTTGAGACAGGGTCTCACTACGCAGTTCTGGCTATCCTGGAACTCACTACATAGAACAAACAGGCTGGCCTCGAGCTCACAGAGATCTGCCTGCCTCTGCCTCCCCGTGGTGAGATTAAAGGTGTACAGCACCATATCTGGCTTCTTTTTAAATTTGTATTACATTTTTAGTTATTTGGGGGAGGTGGGCATGCTACAACACGTGTGAACTTGTGGAAGTCCTTCTTCCCTCTACCATGCAAACTCAGATTTTGAAGGTTTGTTTATGTGCACTCGTGTTTTGCTGACATGTGTGTTTGTGTCATGTGCATCTTGGAACTTGAGTTACAGATGGTTGTGAACCACCATGTGGGTGCTGGAAATTGAACCTTGGTCCTCTGCAAGAACAAATGCTCCTAACCACTTTCATCTTTCCAGCCCCTGCAATTATAACTCTTTTTTTGTTTTGTCTTGGGGGGTATTTTTGTTTGTTTGTCTGTCTGTTTTTCGAGACAGGGTTTCTGTGTGTAACAGCCCTGGCTGTCCTGGATCTCACTCTGTAGACCAGGCTGGCCTCGAACTCACAGAGATCCGCCTGCCTCTGCCTCCCGAGTGCTGGGATTTTAAAGGTGTGCACCACCATGGCTGGCTGCAGTTATCACTCTTTTTTTTTTTTTCAATTATATCTTCCCCTGAATTTATTTTATTTTATTTTATTTTACAATACCATTCAGTTCTACATATCAGCCACGGATTCCCTTGTTCTCCCCCCCTTTCCCCCAGCCCACCCCCCATTCCCACCTCCTCCAGGGCAAAGCCTCCCCCAGGACTGAGATCAACCTGGTAGACTCAGTCCAGGCAGGGCCAGTCCCCTCCTCCCAGGCTGAGCCAAGCATCCCTGCATAAGCCCCAGGTTTCAAACAGCCAATTCATGCACTGAGCACAGGACCCGGTCCCACTGCCTGGAAGCCTCCCAAACAGATCAAGCCAATCAACTGTCTCACCCATTCAGAGGGCCTGATCCAGTTGGGGGCCCCTCAGCCATTGGTTCATAGTTCATGTGTTTCCATTCATTTGGCTATTTGTCCCTGTGCTTTATCCAACCTTGGTCTCAACAATTCTCGCTCATATAAACCCTCCTCTTTCTCGCCAACTGGACTCCTGGAGCTCCACCCGGGGCCTAGCCGTGGGCAGTTATCACTCTTAATGGATACCTGTTTCAAAAGAAATCATTCAAGTCTTCCTTTTCTCCATTTAACGTGTGATTTCTATATGTCAAGTTGAGCTTGGTTGGCTTCTGTTAAGACTATGTATGCTTGCTGTCATCCCATAAAATTTGTTATAGAGTTTCTAGGATTTCAGGGGTCTTTAGGATATATTTACAATGTCAATAAAATGAAACAGAGACCAATATGGAAGCCTTCCAGAACTCAGGAGGAAAAGGCCGGAGGAGCAGAAATTCAAGGTCATTCTTGGTACATGACAAATTTAAAGCCAGGCCTAGGATACATGAGATGCTGACTGTAAGGAAAAAGAAGAAGGAAGAAGAAAAGAAAAAGGGAAGGAAGAAAACAAAATAAAAAACCTCAAAAATTACATATGTTTTGAGAATGTTTGAGTTACTCATTTCACATAAACAATCCTCCAATTATGTATAACTTTCAAGTACACTTTGATCCCATGAGAAAGATTCAGACATAAGCAAGCGCACACATGAAAAATGTCAATTGTGTTGGCTAGTTTTTGTTTTGTTTTGGGTTTTTTTTCCAAGACATGGTCTTCCAGGCTGGCCTCAAACTCACAAAGGTCCACCTAGCCTCTGCCTCCTGAGTGCTGGGATTAAAGGTTTGCACCACCGTGCCCAGCTAAGTGCTGGCTAGTTTTATGCCAGCTTGACACAATCATCTGAGATGAGGAAGCCTCAACTGAGAATTGCCTCTATAAGATCAGGCCGTAGGCAAGCCTACAGGGCATTCTCTTAATTAGTGATTGATGGGGGAGAGCCCAGCCCATTGTGGGCTGGCTGCACAACATCTCAAAGACAAAAATTTAAAGAAACAAAAAACATCGCCTTGTAGTGATGGCACACACCTTTAATCCTAGCACTCAGGGAGCAGAGGCTGGCAGGTGGATCTCTGAGACTTTGAGGCCAGCCTGGTCTACAGAGCAAGTTCCAGGACAGCCAAGGATACACAGAGAAACCCTATCTAGGAAAAAAAAAAACATGGTAGCATTCTCCTATAATCGCAGCACTTGTGAGGTGGAAGCAGAATTGTTACCACAAGGTCAAAGTTAGCCTTGATCTACATATCAAGTCCTAAGGCAGCCATCACTACATGGAGAGACCCTATCTCAAAAAAAAAAAAAAAAAAAAAAAGAGCCGGGTGGTGGTGACGCCCATCTTTAATCCCAGATTAAGATTGGGAATACTTACCTGGCAGGGGAGATACCATGATCACGAAGGTGGTTTTCCCAGGGCGAGGCTTATCCATTGCACTCCGGATGTGCTGACCCCTGCGATTTCCCCAAATGTGGGAAACTCGACTGCATAATTTGTGGTAGTGGGGGACTGCGTTCGCGCTCTCCCCTGTAAAAAAAAAAAAAAAAAAGATTGGGAGGCAGAGCCAGGTGGATCTCTGTGAGTTCAAGGCCAGCCTGGTCTACAGAGCGAGATCCAGGACACGTACCAAAAACAGACAGAGAAACCCTGTCTCGAAACCCACCCCCCCCAAAAGAAAAGAGATAGTAAATAAATACATCTGAATAGTGCCTGCTGTTTCATATAAATATAAGAAAGATGCACTCCCAGACGAGACTGCTGCTGATACATGCATATAATTCCAGCATCAAGAGTGTGAAGCAGAGGGATTGTGATTGGAGACCAGCCTGATCCACAGAGACAAGCTTTCTCTCGAAGGCACACATACACCAAAAAAGAAAAGAAAGGAAAGATATACTCCCTTTTTTGGGGAAATTTTAGCATCTACAAAAAAGATTGGGGCCGGGCGGTGGTGGTGCACGCCTTTAATCCTAGCACTCGGGAGGCAGAGCCAGGCAGATCTCTGTGAGTTCAAGGCTAGCCTGGTCTACAGAGCGAGATCCAGGAAAGGCGCAAAGCTACACAGAGAAACCCTGTCTCGAAAAACAAAAAAAACAACAACAAAATAAAACAGGGGGTTGGTTTTATTCAAAGGAGAGATTGGGTTTCCTTAATCTTGTTTTATCTTGAAAGATGTTCAAAAACCAATAGTTCAAAAACCCAAATCTCTAGGATTTATGGTGGGTGGCTAATCTCATTGAAGCAACAGGAACAAGGATACAGTGAGAGAATCTGTGGCAGTTTGTCATGCTTCAGAAGTAAGGATTTAGAGCTTTACCTCATAGGGGCTCACTGGTGATAGACAGGTCAGTTCTTTCTTTTGCTAGATCATACTGACCCAGGGCAGCTTTTACAGTCAATGATTGATGTACTCAATCCTTTGCAAAATGATTTCCATCATTCCTCTCCCTGATTCCATACCCTAATTAGTCCCCTTCACTATCTTGTTCCTTACTCTAGACAATGGAATTATGACAAACAGGAGACTTGAAAGGTACTTGACTATTAGGGTTATGCCTGGAACCTGTGCAGCCATTACCATATGAAGAAGGTCAGGATGGCCTATCAGAGACATGTGAGTCAGTCACCCTCATCACTCCAACCAATAGTGCAACATTTTCCCCAGGTATATAATTGATGCATACAAAACCAATAGATGGTGTTGAGACAGTCTTACTACGTAGCCATGGCTGGCCTGGAATTCCCTATGTAGACCAGGCTAGCCTCAGACTCATAGAGATCCACATACCTGTCTCCTGAGTGCTAGCACGCCTGTCAATAAAATAGTTTCTCTGAATGCATACTCACTAGAGAAAACAGAATAAGGAAATATTATATTACCCTGATCATAATATAATATAGCCAGTGTCTTAGGGTTTCTATTGATGTGAAAAAAACACCATGATCATGGCAACTCTTATAAAGGAAAACATTTAATTGAGGTGGCTTACATTTTCAGAGGTTTAGTCCATTATCATCATGGTGCGGCATGGTGATGTGCAGACAGACATGATGCTGGAGAAGTAGCTGAGAGTCCTACATCTTTTTTTTTTAAGATTTTACTTATTTATTATGTATACAGTGTTCTGACTGTATGCATCCCTGCAGGCCAGAAGAGGGCACCAGATCTCATTACGGATGGTTGTGAGCCACCATGTGGTTGCTGGGAATTGAACTCAGGACCTCTAGAAGAGCAGCTCTTAACTCTTAACCACTGAACCATCTCTTCAGCTGGAGAGTCCTACATCTTACAGGCAACAGGAAGTGGCCTGAGATACTGGGTGTGGCTTAAGTGACATACTTCCTCCAACAAGGACACACCTGCTCCAACAAAGCCACACCTCCTAATAGTGACACTCCCTATGAGCTTATGGGGTCAATCACATTCAAACTATCACAGCCAGTATGACTTTTATCGGTTTCTTGATTCCTAATCTTTTTTCTCTCTGTACATATTATTTTCTATATGGTTATAATCATTCTATTACATTTTACTTATTTTGTGTGTGAGTCTGTGTGTGGGGGCATGTATGTGCCATGCTGTGCATGTGTGGAGATGAGAAGACAACTCTTGGGAGTCAGTTCTCTCCTTCCACTTTTATGTGGGTCTCGGGGATCAAACTCAAGTTGTAAGGCTTGGCAGCAAGTGCCTTTACCCACTGAGTCATGTCACTGGCCCATAATCATTCTATACAGATAATTTTATATTCTACTTTTTTCTCCTTTTTGTTTATTTTTTTTTTGTTTTTTTTTTTGTTTTTTTTTTGGTTTTTCGAGACAGGGTTTCTCTGTGTAGCTTTGCGCCTTTCCTGGAACTAGCTCTGTAGACCAGGCTGGCCTCGAACTCACAGAGATACACCTGCCTCTGCTTATATCCTGCTTTTTAATTTATACTGTCAAGTATGTTCCTCATAAATTACTCTTCCAATAGTCCATATTTTTTTGTTTTGTTTTGTTTTTTTTTTTTTTTTGAGACAGGGTTTCTCTGTGTAGCTTTGCGCCTTTTCTGGAACTCGCTCTGTAGACCAGGCTGGCCTCGAACTCACAGCGATCTGCCTGGCTCTGCCTCCTGAGTGCTGGGATTAAAGGCGTGTGCCACCACCGTCCAGCTCCAATAGTCAATATTTAATGAACGTATAATAGTCCATCTGGTGAAAATGAACTATAATTTCTCCACGGTTGGTCGGAGATTAGGTATATGATATAATAAACTTTCATATACATAAATGTCCTCCCAAAATTAGGATTCTTTCTTCAGAAGAGTCTCATTAAGCACAGTAATTGGATGAAAAACTATAAGCAAGCCAGGCGGTGATGGTGCATGCCTTTAATCCCAGCACTCAGGAGGCAGAGGCAGGCGGATCTCTGTGAGCTCGAGGCCAGCCTGGGCTACAGAGTGAGTTCCAGGACAGGCTCCAAAGCTACACAGAGAAACCCTGTCCAGAAAAACCAAAACCAAAAAAAAAAAAAACCTGTAAGCATTGTATTAGTTACTTTTGCATCATATGACCATAATACGTGACAGAATCAACTCAGGGAGGAAACACAGCAGCTTGGATCAAGGCAACAGGAGCCTTGGATAGACGACAGCTGTTCACATTACAGAGCACCAAGAAGAGGAGCTGGGCATAATCTTCAGAGTCCCACTCCTAGTGACCTACTTCCTGCAGCTAGGCCATAGCTCCAGACATTTCCAGAACCTCCCAAAACAGCGCCAGCAGCATTCAAAAGATGAGCCTGTAAGAGACATTTCAGATTCAAATAGCAAATACAGGTTCAGACCAATAAATAGTGACAACATTTTTAAAGGATTTCATAATAATTTATACACCTATCACCCGTATCTGGATGCTCTTTCTGTTTTCTTTTTTGCTTGCTTTCTTTCCTTCTTTCTAAGGTAAGGCCTTGCTATGTAGACTTGGCTGGCCTAGAAGTTCCTATGTAGTAGATCAGGTTGGTCTCAAATTCACAGAGATGCCTGGCTCTGCCTCTGAAGTGCTGGAATTAAAGGCGTGCGCGCTACTACACCTGGCCCATCTTTTATTTTGTAAAATTTTCAATTTTTTATTGCACTTTATTTAGTGTGTGTGTGTGTGTGTGTGTGTGTGTGTGTGTGTGTGTGTAGCACAACACACGTGAGAGGATCAGAGGATAACTTGTACGAGTTGGTTCTCCTACTGCTTTGTGGGTCCCAGGGCTTGAACTCAGGTCATCAGGCTTGGCCGCAGATGATTTTGCCCACTGAGTCATTTTTAAGACAGGGTCTCACTGTGTAGCCCCTCCCCACCACCTCACACGTGAAGAAATCCCTTGCCTCAGCCTCACAAGAACTGACATTACAGATGTGTACCACCATATCCAGCTATGTTTGTTAATTTTGGTCTGAGGGGAATTTTGGTTTCTGTTTCAATTGTTTCTCCAATAATCAATAAGGTTGGAGAACTGGAGAGTAGCATTTTCTCCATGCCTATCAGAACACTCGGTTAGTTGATGTTTATGTTGGTTTGGCTTGGGTTTTGGTTATATGAGCCAGGGTCTCATTTATCTGAGGCTAGCCTTGAACCCCTGGACTCCTCTGCCTCTTTCTTCCGCATGCTGGAGTAACCACCTGTGTGCACCACCACTCGCAGTTTGGTTTCTTTTTTTTAAGTAAGTTTTTTATTTTTTAAATTACAGTATAATTACATGGTTTTGCCCTTCCTTTTCTCCCTCCACCCACTCCTGTGTACCCCACCCCTCCCTTCTCTCTCTCAAACTCATGGCCTCTTTTTCAGCTTGACTTCTTAAAATAATTTTCTTCATATGATTCACACAATAGCTGCTTCCAAACTTGTTCCTATAGAGGAAGTATCTGGAAATAGCTCTCTCTTTGAATCTGTGCTTGCACAGCTAGGGACAGATCCTGAAAGAATGCCAGTTGTCCATTTCTAAAAACGGACCTATCTACATGAAGATTATTGCTCGAGGCCTCAACCCTCCCCTCCACTACTCCAGGCCCACAAGTTCACATCCTGATATTGTCCTGATTTACAGATAACTACCTTGGATAATTATCTTGGAGATCTTTGCCTAGAAATACCTTAAACCTGGGGCTCTGAGTGATCTACCTCCATGGTAGAATAATTTACCTAGCATGCAAAAGGCCCTGGGCAGCATAAGGGTCCCATATCAGAGAATGTAAATAGACTATCAGGTAGAGGGAATGATAGCCTTCGTTCACAGAATAAAATAGCAAATCAAATACACGAAGGATAATCGTCATCACTGGCATAATGACACACACCTTCAATCCCAGCACTTGGGAGGCAGAGGCATTGTGATCTCTATGAGTTTGAGACCAGCCTGGGCTACATAATGGCTACACAGAGACCCTGTCTGAAAAAAAAAATCCTGTTGGGGGCTGGAGAGATAGCTCAAAGGTTAAGAGCACAGGCTGCTCTTCCAGAGGTCCTGAGTTCAATTCCCAGCAACCCCATGGTGGCTCACAACCATCTATAATGAGATCTGATGCCCTCTTCTGGCATGCGGGCAAACATGCAGGCAGAACACTGTATACTTAATAAATAAATAAATCTTAAAAAAAAATCCTGTGGGGAAGTGGCACCCACCTTTAATTCCAGCACTCAGGAGGCAGAGGCAGGTGGATCTCTGAGTTCGTTCAAGGCCAGCCTGGTCTGTAGAGTGAGTTCCAGGACAGCCAGGGCTACACAAAGAAACCCTGTCTCCAAAAAAATCTCTTTGTATGAACATGTCAATATGAAACCCATCATTTAAGAAAGACTATGTAGTTTATATCTCTTTAGATATTGATTTAATTATGATGCATGTTAATCAGTTATGCAAATATCAGAAATTTATAATTACTTAATGTTTTTATAGAGCCCTTTTTAATTTGTTAAAATTTTATTTTATTTTTAATTATGTGTATATGTGGTTGTGGGTGTGCGCTTGTAAGTGCAGGTGCCTGTGGAGCCCAGTAGAGGGCATCAGATTCCGTGGAGTAAGAGCCACAGGCAGTTAGTTGTGTGCTGCCTGACATGCTAGGAACCAAACTCTGGTGCTCTGTAAGAGCAATACATATTCTTAACCACTAAGCCAGCTCTTCAGCCCCCCTCCCCCCAACCTTTTTTTTTTTTTGAGACAGTCTTACTGTAATCCAGGCTGCCTGAATTTACTGTGTAACCCACACTGGCCTCGAGCTCATGGCAATCCTCCTGTCTCAGCCTCCCAAGTGCTGGGATTACAATCATGAGCCACTATACACAGCTCAAAATATCCTATTGTACTGTATTTCTGTAATACAACCATTTCCCACATCTCTGCTGCTACCACTGCATTCAAAGCACACAGATTCATCTGGACTATCATAATGACTGTTAATAGGGTAGCCAGTTGCCTCTGATCTTTTCTGCAGCTTGTTTTTTTTTTTTTGAACATAAAAACAGGTTATAATTTAAAAGTCCAGGGTTATTTTAAACAGTAAAATATTTTCTCTGTAGAAAATAGTATAAATGATAACATTTCCCAATAAGCCCTTTTAAGCCAAATAATAGCTGAATTATACATATAAATATTGATTATTTTCTGGGATACAGAAGAAACCTATCTTCATCTGTTCAGAGAACTATGTTTTACTTAAGTTGTGTAAGTGAGATTCCTATTCATCTTCCCCCTCAATGTTTGATTTACGGCAGATATTTTTCTATAGGCTAATCCATAATGTAAAAAGATTTTAGCCTCCCCTCCCGAAAGTACAGCCAGCATTTTCTTTCATCAGCTTGATACAGTACATATTCTTATCCTAATAGTGAAATGTTTCACTAAAGTTAGCCTAGTGATTGGGTAAAACCAAAACTTATTATAAGTCACAGTCATCCTAGGGTCCCCCCTGCTAGGTAGCCTCCCTGGATCTGTGGGTTGCAGTCTGATTGTCCTTTGCTTTATATCTAGTATCCACTTATGAGTGAGAACATACCATGTTTGTCCTTCTGAGTCTCGATTACCTCACTCAGGATGATATTTTCTAGTTCCATCCATTTGCTTGCAAATTTCATGTCATTGTTTTTCTCTGCTGAGTAGTACTCCATTGTGTATATGTACCACATTTTCCTAATCCATTCTTCAGTTGACGGGCATCTAGGTTGTTTCTAGGTTCTGGCTATTACGAATAATGCTCTGCAGCTTGTTTTACACTCAAAAGTTCAGTGTTGGCTGGGCGCTGGTGGCACACACCTTTAATCCCAGCATTTGGGAGGCAGAGCCAGGCGGATCTCTGTGAGTTCGAGGCCAGCCTGGTCTACAGAGTGAGATCCAGGACAGGCACCAAAACTGCACAGAGAAACCCTGTCTCTGAAGAAGGAGAGAGAGAGAGAGAGAGAGAGAGAGAGAGAGAGAGAGAGAGAGAGATTTGCTTTTATTCACTCACCAGAAAAGGAACCTGGTGTGGGTAACTGTAGTCAGTCCCTCCTCGCACATTATTTTACTTTCCTCTTTACGATGAGAGGGGGAAACGAGCATAAACCCAGGCTGATCCATTCCCTCACCACAGAACTTGGACCCTACCCTTGCCTGGATATGAAAGTCAGCCTTGCTCATTATCTCCACCACAGCAGTCTCCCTCCTGCCTCCTGCTCAATTGCCCTGACTGCCAAAAAGAGAAAGAACCTCCCTTTAGTTTTTTTTTTTCATTCCCTAAATCTTTAGTATCTGCTATGGAATAGGAAACATGCTATTTCCTGGGTACTAGATTGTAAATAAGACACACATTTCCATAGCATTGGACACATTCTATGAAAGGATACTAACTCTCAAGAATAAACACTAGCCAGGCGGTGGTGAGGCAGGCCTTTGATCCCAGCACTTGGGAGGCAGAGAGTCAGTGGATCTCTGTGAGGCCAGCCTAGTCTACAAAGGGAGTTCCAGGACAGTCAGGACTGTTAGACAGAGAAACCCTGTCTTGAAAAACCAAAAGAAGAAGAAAAAGAAGAAGGAGGGGAAGAAGAAGAAGAAGGAGGAGGAGGAGGAGGAGGAGGAGGAGGAGGAGGAGGAGGAAGGAGGAGGAGGAGGAGAAGAAGAAGAAACACTAACAAAGATAAATTCTTCCCAGAATGATGAGTCTCTGGAAGAAAGCAGATACTGGACTACAAAGTAATAGGAAGAGGCGGGGCGGTGGGTGGCACACACCTTTAATCCCAGCACTCAGAAGGTCAGTGTGGTCTACAGGGCGAATTCCAGGACAGCCAGGGCTACACAGAGTAAACCTGTCTCAAAACAAACAAACAAACAAACCACAAAAAAAGATTAGGAAGGAAGGCCAATTTAGAATGGGTGTTGCTGAAGGTCTCACTGGGAAAATGACATTTAAGCTGATACTTGAAGGAAAAGACTGAAACGGTAAGGTTGAGGCTATGGAGAAGCTGAAAAAGAATGGTCAATTCAGAGTTCCTGAGGTAGAACAAATAGTTGGCAAGTTCAGTGAACTGAAAGACCAGAATGTTCTTAGCACACAGTGAGCAAGGAAAAACCCAGCATGAAATGTCCCTGAGATGCACGGAAGTGTCCAGTCATGTGCTGCCCCGGAGACTCCTCCGCTCAAAAGTTTGCACTTTATTCACATCAAAGGGAGAAGAGGGAAAAGAAATCATCAAACATTCCTTGATGCTTTGTGGGGAGTGGATTGGAAGGGTCACGATGGGAAGATCACATTCTGGTCCGCCAAAGCTAATGGTGGTCAGGACTAGGCTAGTGATGGTGACGCCGAAAAGAAGGGCTGGGATGTAGCTCAAAGGGACAGCATTTGCCTAGCATGTGTGAGGTCCAGGCGTCTGGCCCTAGCACTGAAACCCAAAAGAAAAAAGTGGAAGTGGAAGGAATTGGGGGTCTTAAGGTACACTTCACAGGTAGCCTCAAAAGAAAGGCTTGAGCATGGAGGCACACTCTTCTCATCTCAGCACTCGGGAGGTGGAGGCAGGAAGATCAGGGGCTCAATGTCAGCCTTGGATATGTAGTGAGTACAAGGCCAGTCTGGGCTACGTGAGACCTTATCTAAACAAAGAGAAAAGAAATTGCTTTTAAAATCCACTTTCACCACATAGTAATAGACTCCTTTGTTTGTGTTTTTATTTTTTTGACACAGGGACGGTCTCACTGTGTAGCCCTGGCAGGCCTTGACTAACTATATAGATCAGGCTGGCCTTGAACTTCCTTCAAAGTACTGGGATTACAGATTTCAGTCATCAGGCCTGGCTCATTTGTTTATTTTTGGTTTGGTTTGGTTTTGGTGCTTTGATTTTTCATACAGGGAACCAGGTAGGTCAGGCTGGTCTCAAACTGGCTATGCAACCAAGGATAACCATGGGCTTCTGACCCTCTTGCCTCACTCCCAAGTGCTGGGATTACAAGCATGTGCCACCATGTTCAGATTCATTCTTTCTTTCTTTACTCCTTTATTTCTTTCTTCCTCTTTCTTTTCTTTTCTTTTTTCTGAGACAAAGTTCCACTGTGTAAGCCAGGCAGTGGTGGTACACAACTTTAATCTCAGCACTCGGGAGGCAGAGCCAGGCGGATCTCTGTGAGTTCGAGGCCAGCCTGGAACACAGAGTGAGTTCCAGGAAAGGTGCCAAAGCTACACAGAGAAACCCTGTCTTTAAAAAGTTCCACTGTGTAGCCTTGGCTGTCCTGGAACTCACTCTGTAGACCAGGCTGGCCTTGAATTCACAGAAATCCGCCTGCCTCTACCTCTGGAGTGCTGGGATTAAAGGTGTGTGCTGTCATCATCCAGCTTCATTTGTTTTTTTAATAGTAAAAAAAAATTATTACCCCTAGATGAAAATGGCAAAAACATAGGTAAGGAGTGTTCTAGAAAGAAAAGATGCTATCCTGACAGTTGTAATTTAAATTTAAAATAATTACTCTGAAGGAATTGGATGAAGCAGATACTTATGATTAGATGACTGATGATTCGTAATGTCTAATCTCTAAAAATAACTTTTGAAAGAGAAATTGCTCACGGGTGGAATGTAAATGGGAGAATCAAGAACGTCTTCAATGTTTTGGTTGAGCAATTAGCTGACTAGCACTGTGGCATACAGGGATAAGGACAACAGAGCAAGGCATGAGGTGACGGCCCTATATGAGGACTAAGTTCTAGGTCGGGTGCGGGGGTGGGGGTGGGGGTGGGGGTGGGCAGCACTTTCTTCAGTGAGATAGTCACCGATAAGTTGCCCATGTTGCAGTAAATACCCTCCCACCCATGCTTATGATAGGAACCCACTTAAACCCAGTGGGTCACACACACATAAAGATAGGAAAATAGGCGGGGGACTTGTTGGAAAGAAGAAGAGTTTCTGTGGGAGAAAGAGGGGGGATGAGATGGGGGTAACAGGGAGTAAAGGATCTAAAATCCAGTGTATAGATGTGTAAAACTGCCACAAATAAAAATAATTTGTAAAAGAACTATCAAAGACATAGGAAGCATGCTCTTTATCTAACTTGCTGATTCAGTAGTGGGCAATAAATAATCCCAGCACCAGGAGGCAGAGCCAGGTGGATCTCAGTGAGTTCGAGGTCAGCCTGGTCTACAGAGTAAGATCCAAGACAGGCACCAAAACTACAAAGAGAAACCCTGTCTCGAAAAAACAAAAACAAACAAACAAACAAAAAAGACAATAAATAACTAAATAGTGCCACGCACCCTTAATCCTAGTGCTTGGGAAGCAGAGACAGGCAGATCTCTGTGAATTCAAGGACAACCTGGTTTACAGAGTGAGTTCCAAGACAGCTAGGGCTACACAAATGAAACTCTGTCTCAAAAAAACACAATAGATAGATAGATAGATAGATAGATAGATAGATAGATAGATAGATAAAACAGATAAAACAGCCAGGCATGGTGGCACACACCTTTAATCCCAGCACTCAGGAGGCAGAGCCAGGAGGATCTCTGTAAGTTCGAGGCCAGCCTGATCTACAGAGCGAGATCCAAGACAGGCACCAAAACTACACAGAGAAACCCTGTCTCAAAAAACCAATAAATAAATGAATAAATAAATTTTAGAAAAGGAAAAAGCTACAAATAATTTACATCTTAAAAGGAAATCAACCCTCTAAAAATAGTCTGGCATAAGGACACATGAATGTGAGGCCAGCATTCTGAAGGTAGAGGCAGGAGTTCAAGAGTTCAAGTTATCATTGACTATCTAGTGAGTTCAAAGCCAGCCTCAGCTGCATAGGACCTTGACTCCAAAAGGGTGAGAGGAGTTGGAGGTACAACTGGGTGGTAGTGTACTTGCTCAATATGTGTGGTACTCCGGGCTTGATTCTCAACACTACAGTGTGTGTGTGCTGGGGGGTGATGCCATCCAAAACTACAGAGACAATAAAGATAGGAGTTAGAAACATATAAATTGCAGTAATTTGTGATAAATATAGAAAAGGATTACCTTATTTTTCTGTTACATTTTCTCCTGGCTCCAAGTCTGTGTTCTGACTGCCGATGTCAGAAGGGCCTGTTTTGTCAGGTGCGCATCACTAGGCTCTGCCAGGAGAGGGCGCTAGAGGGAGACTAGAAATCTGGACACCAGTAAAGAGACTTGCTTCTGCTCTTCTGCTTTCTCTACCTTGGCCTAAGTAGTTCCTTGCCAAGGGGGAAGCACCCCTCCCTGAGGGCTCTTAAGTCTCTGAGCTTTCTAATTTACAGTCTATTTCTATTCACTCAACAATGACACCTTAGAATTCTCATTTTTATCCTAGCCTACTTAAAAAATCTTCGATAAATGATGTGTGCCTGGATTGGCAAATTGGCTCAGCAAGAAAAGGTGCTTGCTGCCAAGCCTGAGGACCTAATGTTGCTCCCTGAACCCTATATTAAGGTGGAAGGAGCCAGGTGTGGTGGTGCATGCCTTTAATCCCAGCCTGGTCTATATAGTAAGTTTTAGGACAGGACAGGCTGCATACAGAGACCTTATCTCAAAAACAAACGAACAAAATAAAAGTGAGAGGGGGAATCTAATCCACAAAACTGTCCTCTGATTTCCACACATACACTGTGGCACATGCTTGAGTACACACATACACATACACACACACACACACACACACACGTATGTACACACACACTAAATAAATAAATAACTTACCAAAATATGTGACTAGCGTGGTTTCTGTCTCATTATAGCCCTAGCTGATACAGGCTTGAAAAATGTAAAATGTCAGCTGATGTCATTTATGAATGTAGATGTGAACTCCTAAATCAAATGTTAAGGAACTCGGTATCCAAACAGTTAAGGTACAGCCTGTAGCCATGACCTGAACTATCCAGGTAGAGTAGGCCTAGTTTGCTAAACCATTTATTTTTGTGTCCCTTCATTTAATATGTTCTTACATCAGATCTAGTCAGGAAGAGGGGAGGCAATAGTGACCCAAAGGAGAGCCATTCCTTCCTGGCGTTTACCTGCAGAAGGGGAAACCTGATGCTACGTCTATAGTCACAGAATCCTGTGAGAGCTGGCAGTGAGGGGTGTGGCATGTGAGGAATGGCACAGAGAACTTCCCTAAAGGACTCTTGGACTGAAGATGCATAAATAGAGGTACCTATAAATCCCCCAATATACTTACATATCTTTCTACGTGAGACACAGGAACAGCACATGCAAAAAGTTATTTGCTAGGAGGAAGCATAGGTAGGAAAAGAAACTGAGAGGCCAGTTTAGCAAGAGCTGAGAGAGCAAAGGTGAGTGACCTAGAAAATACGACTGAAGAAGGAGACAGAGGATCGAGTCACAATATAGCCTGTGAGGTATGCTGAGGAGTTTTCCTTCCATTTAAATCTACAGTAAACCTAGACAGTGCATGAGAACAGATATAGAAGGAATGGAACAAAATCAAGACCATATATCTGTGGCCAGCTGGTTTTGTTTCCTTTTTTTGAGATTGTATTTACTTGTAAATTATGTGTATGTTGGCCTGAATGTGTGTCAGGGCAAACAGTATTGCAGTGCCCACAGAGGCCAGAAGATGGCGTCAGATCCCTCGGGTTCAAATGCTTGTGAGCCGACACGAGGGTGCTGAAACTCAAACCGCAGTCTTCGGCAAGAGCAGCAAGTACTCTTAACCACTGAGCCGTCTCTCCAGCCCACGGCAGGTTAATTCTGCCAAAGGTGCCAACACCAATAAATAGAAAAAGCAGCCAGGCAGTGGTGGCGCACGCCTTTAATCCCAGCACTCGGGAGGCAGAGCCAGGCAGATCTTTGTGAGTTCGAGGCCAGCCTGGTCTACAGAGTGAGTTCCAGGAAAGGCGCAAAGCTAAACAGAGAAACCCTGTCTCGAAAAACAAAACAAAACAAAACAAAACAAAACAAAAAAAGGAAAACCTGAAGCCAGGCGGTGTTGGCGCTCGCCTTTAAAAAAAAATAGCACTCGGGAGGCAGAGGCAGGCAGATCTCTGTGAGTTCGAGACCAGGAATACACACAGAGAAACCCTGTCTCGAAAAACGAGGAGGAGGAGGAGGAGGAGGAGGAGGAGGAGGAGGAGGAGGAGGAGGAGGAGGAGAAAACTTGAATAAGCCAGGCATGATGTTGCATGCCTTTGGAGGCAAAGCCAGGCATATCTCATGAATTCAAGGCCAGTCTGGTCTACAGAGCAAGTTCTAGGACAGCCAGGGTTACACAGAGAAATCCTGTGTAGAAAAACAAACAAACAAAAGGCATCAGATCTCCTAGGACTCCAGTTATATAAAGATGGTTGTAAGCCACCTGATACGGTCCGGTCCTGGGAAGTGAACCTGGATCCTCTGGAAGAGCAGCAAGTGCTCTCAACTGCTGAGCCATCTCTCCAGCCCCTAGGTTTGGTTTTTTGAAACAGGATCTCATGTAGTCCATCCAGGCTGGCCTCAAACTCACTAAGTAGTGAAATATGACATTAATCGTCTTGCCTCTAACCCCCAAGTGCTGGCATTACAAGTACATGTTACCACATCCTGCTTACCAGCTTTGAAAAGAACCATTCTGTTCCCTAATATTCACCAAAAGTGATCGATAATCGATACATTGTAATGTAATTTCTGACTAATCATGATGACTTTACTGATTAAAGTATATTTATGGATGTTTTAATATAATCTTAATATCTCTTAATACCTATTCATATAACATACTACAAGAAAAATATCCACCTGTGGTCCTATACACCAGAGATAACCAGTGTTAACACTTTTATCGATGCATTTATATGGTTTTATTGGGTGAGAACAGACTGGATCCTGGACATTTTATCATTTCGACACTCCATCTGTGAATAATTACCACAGGCAGCAGAAAGATCTAAACGATGCACTGAAGTAAGAGCTCAGAAGCCTCAGAGTAGGGGTCTTGTTATCTCACTTCGCAAAAAAAAAACAAAAAAAACATACAATCATTCCCATGAATCCTGTGCTCCGGGAGCCTGGAGTTGAGCGGAGAAGGTGATATGAACCCACACAAAATTTTTAAAGAAGGTTAAAAAAATAAGAACTACCAGGAAGAATGTGTCTATGAAAGTAGGAAAGCTCATTTCTATGACTCCTGTCACCTTCACAGGCTGAGTCATCGCTGTCTGTGGCATCTCTTAAGATGTTCTGTGAGGGGCCCGCAGAGATGACTCAATGGCTCAGAATGCATACCTCTCTTGCCTAAGACCTGAGCTCAGTATCCGCCACTCACATAATATCTCACAACCGACTAACTCCAGGCCAAGGGGTAGTCAGTACCTCCAGCCTTTAGCCCCCAGCCTCCATGGTGCCTCTCGCCTCCATGTAGTATGCCAGTGGTCTCTGCAGGCATCTGAACCCACATGCACAGACACAAACACACAGAGAGACACACATTTTTAAAATGTGTATGGTGGCACACGCCTTTAATCTTAGCACCTGGGAGTCAGAGGCAGGTGAATCTCTGTGAGTTCAAAGCCAGCCTGACTACACAGTGAGTCCAGGCCAGCCAAGGCTACACAATAAGATCCTGTCTCAAAAAAAATGTGTGTGTGTATTTGTGGGGGTGGGGGCTGCCCGCCTGTATGTCTGTATATCACATGCATGCTTGGGGCCTGAGGAGGCCAGAAGAGGATGTCCCATCCTCGGAACTGGAATTACAGATGGCTATGAGCTGCCATGTGGGTTCTGGGAATTGAACCCGGGTCCTCTAGAAGACTAGCCAGTACACTTAACCACTGAGCCACTTCTCTAGTCCCCATGTATTACTACAAGCCAGGTATGATGATGCATACCTATAATTCTAGAATTAGGAAGCTAAAGCAGAAGGACCACCCCTAGTTTAAGGTTCAATACTTTACATAGGGAATTTGAGGCCAGTCTAGCCTACCAACTGAGACTGTATCTCGAAAACACACACACACACACACACACACACACACACACACACACGAAGAAAATGAAGAAGAGGAGGAGAAGGGGGAGGAAGAGAAGAGTCATTGTCACTACAGTCAGCCAAAAAGCAAAGGAAGTCTCTGGGATAGCCTCCTTGACCACATATTAGAACCATCTCGACTGCTTTTTTAAGGTCTCAGGGCCAGATGCAGAGCATTTAAGTCAAAATCTGGGCAGGATGACCTAAGCATCAGCATTTGAGAAGATCCCCTAGGTGATTCCAAAGTTTAAAGTCAAAGGATTACCACCATATCAGAAGTCCTAAGCTGTAAAAACATACAAAGTGCATACCTATGCACAGTTGTGCTTTACAAAGTCATGTTTCCTTGAACAGTTCTGTCTGTTCAAGCAACTAAAACCAAACAGGGTAGTTAGTCATTTGAACCCCTATCTGTCTGTAACTTATTATTGCCCACTCCAGTAGAGCTTATGGGCTTAAGATGCAAATGGAAACTCTGAGTTCAAAGCAATCGGAAAGTTAATGATTTGTCCTCTTCCGTTGTTCTAGAATGATGACTCTGATAACCCCCGGTCCTTGTTTTGAAAACACAGGAGATGCCTATCTGTAATAAACAGTGATTCCAAACTCCATTCCTCTCATGTAGAAATCTCAAATGATAGCCACATTTGGAAGTGTTTTTCTTCTGGGGTGGGACAGAGACGGAGACCTCTCTGGGGAGTTTAGCCTCATCCTCAGGGGTTCTGCCTTTAGCTTCTCAAGTGTTGGGATTACAGGTGTGTGCCACTATGTCTAGGAGTGTGTGTGCGTGTGTAACTGGAAACCAAACCCAGGGCCTCACAACCGCTAGGCCAGCATTCTTCCACTGACCTATACCCCAAGCCTGAAAAAAAGTTGTAAGAATGGTATAAGAAATTCCCATATACTCCTTACCCCTTCACCCAAACCCAATTAACATTTGCCACATGTGCTCATACACATGTATGTGATAGATGACTAGATAGGTATAAACATATAAATGATAGCTAGATATGGAGACAATTTTGGTTCATAAAAAAGTAAGTTTATCTTATTCCTTTAGCCCCCGAATGCTTCTACATACTTCTCAAGGATAAGAGCAATCACTTACAAAAGCACAATTCCAGCACAAGAATCAAGAAATGTAATGTTGATGTAAAACACTTATTCAAACTATAGTTGATAATCAGGTCGTGTATGTTGTGTGCGCACATGCGTGCGTGCATGCGTGCGTGCGTGCTTACCTCTGTGTGTGTGTGTGTGTGTGTGTGTGTGTGTGTGTGTGGTGCTGGGGGTTAAGCCCATGGTCTTGTACATGTTAGGCAAGTCTCTACCAAGCTCTATATTCAAATTTTTCCAACTGGACCAACAAAATCTTTTCTAGAATCTTTTCCATTCCAGGAATTAATGCAAGAGTACATATGACACTTTCATGGGAAGACACAAAAGGCATATTGTTCTTGGAGTATGACATCAAGAGTTTCATGAAGTTAGTTTGTCCTATTACTTTATCACTTTAGGACCTGTTTTTGTTGGACAAGGTCTTTTTTTTTTTTTTTTTTTTTTTTTTGGTTTTTCGAGACAGGGTTTCTCTGTGTAGCTTTGGAGCATGTCCTGGAACTCACTCTGTAGCCCAGGCTGGCCTCGAACTCACAGAGATCCGCCTGGCTCTGGCTCCCGAGTGCTGGGATTAAAGGCGTGCGCCACCACCGCCCGGCTAAGAACAAGGTCTTATTATGAAGCCCAGGTTTGCCTCCCACTCAAAGTGGTCCTCCTGCCTCAGCCTCCCTAGTGCTGGGATGACATGTATGAAATACCATACTTGGCTTTTGAGCACTTGAGTAAGATAATGTCTTTTTTCCTCCAGATTTCTGCTAAAATAATTTCCTTTTGTCATTCCATTTGCAGAGACATGCAGGGCCAGGTATAAATTGAGGAGACGAAATGCTTAGCATAGTCTAATCCCGTGGATCTCACCCTTCCTAATGCTGGAACCCCTTAATACAGTTCCTCATGTTGTGCTGACCCCTTACCATAAAATTATTTTCATTGCTACTTCATAACTGTAGTTTTGCTACAGCTATGAATCGAAATATAAATATTTTTGGAGATAGATGTTGTTAAACGGGTCGCAACCCACAGGGTAAGAACCACTGGTCTGACCCTTCACGGTGACACTAATTCACCCCTTTTTAAAACATATAAACCGGGCGGTGGTGGCGCACGCCTTTAATCCCAGCACTCGGGAGGCAGAGGCAGGCGGATCTCTGTGAGTTCGAGGCCAGCCTGGGCTACCAAGTGAGCTCCAGGAAAGGCGCAAAGCTACACAGAGAAACCCTGTCTCGAAAAACCAAAAAAAAATAAAAAAATAAAAAAAATAAAATGAAATAAAAAATAATAATAAAATAAAAACACATAAGTATGGCTCAGTTGGAAAAGTGCTTGCTGCACAAACATAAGGATCTGAATCTGGATTCTCAGCGCCCACATAAATAGCAGCACTGGGCGCGCAGCGTGATCACACAATCACGCTATCAGCGCATGCGTGGTGTAGGTCCGTACTGGGAGCCCTTAAAAGCCGGATGCCGACCCACCCTCGCTCTGCTCTGCTCTGCTCTATCTCTTCCCTACTGTCTTTCTCTCTGCCCTCTGCACGTGCTCTTTCACAGGCCCGGTCCTTTTGGTCCTCCCCACTCCTCTTCCTCCAAATAAAGCTCTAAAAAAAAAAAAGCAGCACTGGGAAGGCAGAGACAGGAGGATCCCTGGAGTTCAATGGTCAACCAGTCTATCCAAATCAGTGAGCTCCAGGTTCAGTGAGAGAGCCTGTCACAACACCAATAACAATGATAATAACGTGGATAATAACGTGGAAAGAGGCTGAGGAAAACATCTGACATCAACCTCTGGACTCTGTGTGCGTGTGCGCATGCGCACACACAGAGAGCGAGAGCGAGAGCGAGAGCGAGAGCGAGAGCGAGAGCGAGAG
>CABHPP010149390.1:26964-43211 GCA_902168425.1 Peromyscus attwateri
CATATAAGCAAGCCTAGCCCAGTAGCACAGGTCTATATTCTCAGCTATTTGAGAGGCTGAGGCAGGAGGATTGTAAGTTCAAGGCAATCCTCAGTAACTTAGCCAGACTCTCTCAAAACTGAAAGGTATGCTGGTGCTGTAGTAACAAAACAAATTCGAGGCCCTCGTTTCAATTCCTAGCACTTCCAAACAAGCAAACTGAAACACATAAGCAAGTCACCGGCCATCTACCAAGTTTGGGAGGAAAGCTTCCAAAAAGTAAAATTATGCTATCAATGTTTTAAAATATGAATTTGCTTACATCTTATTTCTTTTTTTTTTTTTTTTTTTTTTTTTGGTTTTTCGAGACAGGGTTTCTCTGTGTAGCTTTGCGCCTTTCCTGGAACTCACTTGGTAGCCCAGGCTGGCCTCGAACTCACAGAGATCCGCCTGGCTCTGCCTCCCAAGTGCTGGGATTAAAGGCGTGCGCCACCAACGCCCGGCTAAACATCTTATTTCTTTAGGTCCCAATTGATACATTTTAGTTGATAGAATTTCTAGTTGACTTGATTATTACAGTGAACTACTTGGTAAAGAAATAAATAAAAATAACCAAGCATAGACCAGCAAGAGGGTTCAATGGGTAAAGGCATTTGCTGCCATACCTGTTGATCTGAGTTAGATTGTCAGAACCCACGTGGTGGAAGAATAGAATTTGACTCCTGAAAGTTGTTCTCTGACCTACAGAAGCATGCTTGGGGCCACCCACATCCACCCACAACCACCCACCCCCATCCCCCCACACACACAAAATAAATAGATATAATTTTAAAAATAAAAAATAAGTAAAAATTTAAGTCAGATTATACTTTAAGAAAATCATGTTCAGAGTATTTTTAATATTTATTTCTATTTATTTTTCAGTGAGACAGCTCAACTTTATTCCAGAGTGAGGGGAGATGTAAAGGCTGGGGACAGAGGCTGGGGTATCACCTAATTTGCATTAAACAGCACACTCCTATCATAAGGTTCCTAGCTCAATGTCTAATTACCATATGGGCAGCAGAGGAAGAGCTTCTGCAGGGGACTGTGTAAAGGGTCACAGTAGGAATAAGTCAGGCATCTGGGCCTATTCTCCAGATAAGGTCAGGTAGAGAACAGGAAGTCCCTCACTGTGAGGGGAGTCTTCCACGTTGCTGAACTCTGAAAGAGCTGCCAGACCATGGTAGACTGCAACCTCTGACTAGCAGGGCCTCTTGACAAACACCCACACACTGAATATAAAAAATAAACCCAGCACTTGCCTAGCAAGCACAAGGCCCTGGGTTCGGTCCTCAGCTCCAGAAAAAAAAAAATCCTTGCCGGGCAGTGGTGGCACACGCCTTTGATCCCAGCACTCGGGAGGCAGAGCCAGGCGGATTATTTCTCTTTATGTTAATTAATTATTTTATAACAGATTTAAAATATGTTTACTTTAATTCACTTATTTTTAAGTTTAACAGGGGGCTGGACACGGTGGCACACATCTTTAATCCCAGCACTCAGGAAGCAGAGGCAAACAGATCTCTGTGAGTTCAAGGCCATCCTAGCTACATAGTGAGCTCCAGGACAGCCAAGGCTATGTAGAGACCCTGTCTCAAAAAAAAAAAAAAAAAAAACAGAGAGAGAGAGAGAGAGAGAGAGAGAGATTAACAGGTTTAAAATAGAAAATAAGAAGAGGGGCTGGAATGATGGCTCAGTGGTTAAGGGCATGACTGTTCTAACAAAGGACCCAGGTTCAAATCCCAGCACCCACATGACAGGTAACAACTGTCTATAACTCAAAGATCTGACTTGCAGGCAAAACACCAATGCACACAAAATAAAAGTAAATAAATTTTAAAAAAAGAACAGCTACTACCCTTTTCCTCCTACTGAGTTGCCTCATCCAACCTTGATAAGAGGGTCTGTGCCCAGTCTTATTGTAACTTGTTATGCCATGTTCGGTTGATATCCCTGGGAGGCCTGCTCTTTTTTTGAAGGGAAGGAAAGGAGGAGGAGAGGATCTGGGGGAGAGGGGAAGGGAGAGGAAGGGAGGGTCTGGGAGGAGTGAGGGAGAGGAAACTGTGGTTGGGATGTAATGTATGAGAGAAGAAATAAAGAAAAAGAAAGAAAAAATAAAAGTAAGAAAAATTAAAAAAAGAAAAGAATCTTAGCCTTCAATTGTAACTTTACAGCCTAGTAGTAGTGGTTCATGTCTTTAATCCCAGCACTCAGGAGACAGAGGCAGGCGGATCTCTGTGAGTTCGAGGATAGCCTGGTCTACAGAGTGAGTTCCAGGACTGCCATGGTTGTTACACAGAGAAAACCTGTCTTGAAAGACCAAAAGAAAAAAAGAAAGAAAGAAAGAAAAGAAAAAAATGTAATTTTAATTCCTTCTTGCTACTTTGAAGAGTTCTTATTTTGAAAAATATATATTTATATCTTTATTGTAGATGTGATTTCAGATTTAGGTACCTTTAAATTTTCATCAAAAGTTCAAGGCCACCCTGGTCTATATAGTGAGTTTCACGCCAGCTGGGCTACATAGAGAGACTCTGTCTCAAAACACTAAAAAAATTTAAAAATTAAAATAAGCTCTACATCACAGAATATATATCCTTTCCTCTTTTGCTATTGTCTTGAAGTTGGAAATCTAACTTTATTTTTAGCACCTAAAATTATGCTATCAAATTGTTTTAATGGAAAATGAAATTACGGTGTCAATTTTCGTCTAAATAAGAAGAAAGGGGGATTATGGAGTAGGGAGAGATAATCCAGGTGGATGCAGATCCAGGAACAAAGCTCAAACACTTCAAGCAGGAACAAGCAGAGAGGGTAAGCAAAAGCTCCTGGAGCCTGGAGCAGAGGGTGCTGGTTAGTTACCATGAAAGCTACACTGGTCCCTTTTAGTCTCGGCTTGTTTCCTTTAGTCTGTCTCAACAGAGAAACTCTGGGGACAGAATGCCATTATGCAATCACGCCCCACTGCCCTGAGAGCAAAACGCTAATGGCTCAAACGGGGCCCTGTGGCTGCTCCCCCCAACCTTTCTGACCTCTCACCCACCACTAGCCATAGCTCACTGACCTCACCAGGCCACTCTGTTCTATTTGTTTCCACCCTGGGAGAACAAAGCAAGCTCTCCCCCGCCCCTTGCCTTGCATGCCTTGGGAGCTATTAGCTACTTTGCTGGGCCTGAGACACTATGTTCCACATAATCAAGGGGCCCTTCCCTCCCTTCTTCAGAGGTCTGCTTGACCTCCTCAGTAAGGCCTTATCTGATAACCCACAAAACCCCCTCTGCTCACTCGCCCTCCTACTCTGTTCTTTTTTATTTTATTTTATTGAAACTCCGTCTCTTGTAGGCCAGGCTGGCCTTGATCTCCTTAGGGCTGGAACTACAGGAATTCACCACTAAGGCAGCCCACCCTCCTGTTCTATAATCTTGGTTTTCCATTTTACTTTTCTCCAGGGTCCTTACAAGTATCCACCCTAGAACAAGCTTCTTTGTCTGCTCCACCCTACTAGATAGAATGTAAGCTCCACGGGGTGGACATTTCTTAAGAGACTATTGTGTGTGGGGTGGCTGAGGATGGAAGCCGGGCCTGCCCATGTTATGCAAGCTCTCAACACTGAGCTACATCCTCAGTCCCAGGTGGACGCTTCTATTACTGGATCCTCAGTGTTAGAATGTATGTAAGGCGTGGGGGGAGGGAGCGGACAGAGAGACAGAGACAGGGAGACAGAGAGAGACAGAAACAGAGGGAGAGACAGAGAGAGGTAGGGAGGAGATAGAGTCCAGAACAAACAGAAGCAGGGAGGAGAGGACAGGACACAGAGGGAAGGGGAGGGGAGGTCAGATAAAGTGGAGAGACAGGTTGGAACTCGATTCTGTTGACTCTGTGACAAGGATTTGCCATTAAGTTAATGAGGCTTCGGGAAGAGCCCTAGCAACGAGTTGAAATTTGCCAAAGTAAAATGCACAGAACGTGATCACTGTGTCTCTTTCCATTCCAAATCACCCTTTGCTGTGGTCGCTTTGTGCTGTGTCAATTTAGCTAAGCTGAAAGCTGTTTCCCAGAATTCCCCACCCTGTGCTGTTGCAGCTTAGTGCTGGCCTCTGGAAGCATTCTGTAGGCAAATCATAAGAGAAATCTACCCCAATGTGTGTGTGTGTGTGTGTGTGTGTGTGTGTGTGTGTGTGTGTGTATACATATCTTTGAAGCTTAATTCCAGGCCCTGTGGCAGCTCTCACGGTTTCACTCTTCTGATTGCTCATTTATGTGGCCCTGGGTGACACTCAGTCCCACAGTCCCTTCGGCTCCCACCAACTCTCCCTTTGGAACAGCCTACACACTCTCACACTCTTCACCAGCTTGCCCAGTGACATTAAGGTTGAAGTTCTGCGGTTCGGTGGTCGAGCACTTGTCTGGCACGCGTGAGGCTCTGAGTCCAGTTGGAAGCATCGCAAAAGAAGAAAGACAGAAGGGGGGTAGGGCATATCAGAAGTTCTCAGGACAAAAACGACTCCAATCCTCAGTTTCGTCCAACACGACTCTTTTTTTTTTTTTTTTCAATTTTTGTTGTTTGTTTTTGAGACAGGCTCTTACTATTTAGCCATGGCTGGCTAGGCCCTCCCAGAAATCTATCTGCCTGTGTCTGCCTCTGCCTTCTGAGTGCTAGAATTAAAGACATGCACTGCTTTTTGATATTTTAGTACATGTATGTATTTGCTTCTTATGTGTGGACCTATATGTGGACATGAGAGGACAGCTTGCAGTTGGATTTTTTTTCTTTCTGCTGTGTGGGTTCCAGGGACTGAACTCAGTCATCGGGCTCGGCAGCAAGCACCTTTACCCCCTGAGCCATCTCTCCTGCCCTGCTTAAGAAAATTCTTGGTGAACTTCAATACTATATGAGCAGGGAGCTGCTGTGGAGATCTTTAAGTTTGTGTGTTGGGTGCCATGTTTTGGCCACTTTGGGAAGCACTGATTATAGCATGTACAATTTAATACTCTACGTTGGATTTAGAATTACAGTAAAAGGTCACTGTCTTTGCCTAAGGGGGAATTTCAAAACGTATACTGTGACAGAGGTTGGGGAGACGGCTTGCAGGTAAGTGGACCTGAGTTCAAGCCTCCAGAACCCAAGTGAAAAACTGAACATGGAGCCGGGGATAGTGGCACACACCCTTAATCCCAGCACTCAGGAGGTGGAGGCAAGATGATCTCTGTGAGTTCGAGGCCAGCCTGTAGCTAGGGCTGTTACACAGAAAAACTCTGTCTTGAAAAAAAAAAAGTGCCTACCTCTAAGCCCAGTGCAAAGAGTGAGAAGACTGGAAGGCCGTTGAGGCTTCTTGGCTGCTAGACTAGATCCAGGTTCAATGAGTGACCCTGTTTCAAGGGGATAAAGCAGTCTTCAGGAAGAAGCACACACACACACACACACACACACACACACACACACACACACACGCACACACACACACACACACAAATACCATACTCATACACATAAACACACAAAATAAGTCATTTTTAAATTTATTCTAAATATAAACATTTTCACTGACAGTCTTTTTTTTTTCTATACTAGAGACTAAACCCAAGGCCTTGCATGTACTGAACATGCTCTCCACTGCTGACATTCTTAAACTACATAAACCATATTTTCCTCTAGTATAAGATGTCATGATTATAAGACACACCATTTTTTGTTGTTGTTGTTGTTGTTTTTTTTTTTTTTTGAGACAGGGTTTCTCCGTGTAGTTTTGGTGCCTGTCCTGGATCTCGCTCTGTAGACCAGGCTGGCCTCGAACTCAGAGATCTGCCTGCCTCTGGCTCCCAGAGTGCTGGGATTAAAGGCGTGTACCACCACTGCCCGACAAGACACACCATTTTTTATATTTTAAAAAACTAAAAAGGCTGGAGAGATGGCTCAGCCGGTAAGAGCACTAGCTGCTCTTCCAGAGGACCCGGGTTCATTTCCCAGCACCCACATGGTGGTTCACAAGTGTCTTTAACCCCAGTTCCATAGGGTCTGATACCTTCTTCTGGCCTCAGTGGTCACCACCCAACACTCATGCATATAAAAGAACAAAATGAATTTTAAAAAATGCTAAGAAAACTGGCGCCAGCTGTACTGCGGTGTGCCAGCTGTACTGCGGTGTGCTGTTCGTTATCAGATGAAACCTGAGTTCACAGAGGTGACACATAGGTAGCTGGTGGATGGAATCAGTGAAACATGAACTAACACCTGGAGCGCCTGGAGCGCCGGGAGTGCCTGGAGCGCCGGGAGTGCCTGCAGCGCCTGGCCTCACAGCAGTGAAGAAGCACAGCTCCGATAAGAGGAACCCTCTTATTTAAGTCCGAGGCTTACTTAGTGACCTATAAGGACATGGAGCCCAAGTAGTCTGCCTTCGATCAGAGCTCAGGTTTGTTAGGGAAGTATATGGATCTGAGGCAGCCAGAAGGGCTCCTCTGTGTTCCTTTCAGCCCTGAGAACAGGATGTGCTAAAATGTAGTTATCCTCAGATCCAAAAATGCTACATAGCACACCCCCAGCCATAGACTGTCTAACAAAACCCCCAACACTAAGCAGGAGAAGTCCCCTTTTGAGCTATGGGTCAGGGATGTCCAAGAGACTCCCCAAACATTATAGGCTATTGTCGTCACCCTTGGTTTCCTCTCAGGGGTAAAACGTAAATCCCTACTGCTGAAGACACCATGCACTTTGGACACAGGGCCCTGTGAGCTGGACCCGCCCTGAAAGCCTCCTCCCTGAGGACTAGATTCTGTGATACCAGAAGGCGCCATACAAGCTTCCAAGGGAGGAAAGCAACCAACAACACTGCCCCGCTGTGATGTTGATGAACCACAACAAGCAGCATGGTACAATAACCCGAAGGGTACAGCCATGGCACAAATACCTTGGAGGTAACCAACAGCTCTCTATTTGGACTTAAGGTCCACTTAACAAGGGGGAAAACATTCTTCGTACTGGAAATGTAGCCCACTACCCAGGGCTAGTGAAGTCATGGAGCTCGGAGGAGAACTCACAGCCACCACTTTACTAAACCAGCACAATCCCTAACTACATTCTGTATTTATCCTCATACCCACAGATGAGCCAGATGAGTGTATTCTCACCCATCGTGAAAGAAGCTTCTCTTTGCAACAGACAGATACCATTTGATACCATTACAGAAAACCACAACAGATCAAAATGCAGAGTTGTGGGGATCAGTCTCAATTGAAACATCTACAACACAATTCCTACACCAAAGGCTCAGAGGGGGTGGACAGATTGTAAAAGCCAGAGGAACAGGAAGTTTGCTGTGAGATTGTGTTGCCTAGAAACATCAGAGAAGCCATGAAATCTCATGACACCCATGAAGTCTCATCAACATGGCTGTCTAAACAACATCTGAACAAAGACAATACCAATGCCCATGCTAACATGGAAGGGGAAAGCCCACGGGGTTTCAATTCTAGACAAAGAACTATAGGCAACTAAGGAGTGCTGAGACTGAGGGAAATAGTCTTCCCCAGGGAAGAGCCCTCCAATTGGTTATCCAACACCAAATGATCAGCCCTGAGATTATATACATACAAGTAACACTACAGATTGAAAATGTTGATATATATATTATATATATATACACACATATATATATTTATATTAGATATAAAATCTCACAATAATTAAAGAAAAGGGGGCCATGAATTTGAAAGGCATCAAGGTGGGGTACATAGGAGGGATTGGTGAGAGGAAAGGGAAAGGGGGATATCGTATAAATATAATTTCAAAAATAAATGTAAAAAAATGCTACGTGAGCTAGAATGGCAACTGCTTTTTTAAAACGTCCCCATATCAAGCACTGGTTTCCTTTACTTAGATTTTTTTAAATTTATTTTTATTTCACATGATTGGTATTTTGCCTGCATATGTGTCTGTGTGA
Organism: Peromyscus attwateri; assembly: GCA_902168425.1. NCBI lineage: Eukaryota > Metazoa > Chordata > Mammalia > Rodentia > Cricetidae > Peromyscus > Peromyscus attwateri. The sequence goes on from CABHPP010149390.1 coordinate 34,923, forward strand.
AGATGTCAGATCCCCTAGAACTGGAGTTACAGACAGTTGTGAGCTGCCATGTGGATGCTGGGAATTGAACCTGGGTCCTCTGGGAGAGAAGTCAGTGCTCTTAACCACTAAGCCATCTCTCCAGCCCCAGATTTATTTATTTTATCTTATGTGTATGAATGTTTTGCCTGCATGTATATATGTGCACAACACATGTGCCTGGTGCCCACGGAGATGAAAAGATCCCCTGAAACTTGAGTATGCGTGGTCATGAATCACCATATGGGTGCTAGGAACAAAACCCGGGTCTTCTGGAAGAGCAGCAGGTACTCTTCAACATTAAGACACTGTTGAGCCGCCAAGCCGTGATTTCTATTAGAGATTCCCTTCTCATCCCTTTATCAGTATTATTTATTTGCAATCAATCTTAGGTGGGTACTATCAAACTCAGTGACTTGGGGCCAGTAGTTCATCTCTCTGATTCTTTGTTCGCAAAAGAGGCCTATTAACAACCATCTTCCAAGTGATAGAGAAGGTTAAATAGGATAGATAGATGGATAGATATGTAAGTGTGCCTGGAACAAAAGCTGCCAAACAGTGGGAAACATCAATGTGAGTTTCTCTCACCTCTTAAGCTGTTGATCATTTAGATACCAACTTCTTATTGCCTTTCAGAAAAGTCAGTCTTCCTACAGAGTCTGAGGCTCTAGATTTGTTGACCCCAATGTGGTCACTAGTCCTTGTGGCTAAAGTCATAATTACACTAACTAAATCTTAAAATTAATTTCTAAGGCTAGGGAGATGGCTCAATGGATCTTCAAGTGTTTGTTGCACAAGCATGGGAGATCAGAATTCAGATCTCCAGTACCCACATAACAAGTGGGGCATGGTAGCATACCTATATTTCTAGAGCTGGGAGGCAGAGTCAGGAAGATCAGGTTCAGTGAAAGGCCTGTCTCAATCACAATGTGGAGAGCAATAAAGGAAGACATCTGGTATCCACATCTGGCCTCCACACACCCATGCACAAGTGCTCTCACCTACACACACACACACACACACACACACACACACACACTCACTTCATTTTTAGACTGGGCATGATGGCACTGCCCAGCACTGGAGAGATAGAAGCATGAGGATCAGAAGTTCAAGATCATCTTCAGATACATACCGAGTTCAAGGCCAGGCTAGGCTAAATGAGACACTGTCTCAAATCAAAACTTTCATTTCCTCAGTTGTAGGAACCACATTTCAAGGGCTTTATAGTCACATGTCATTAATGGATGATATGATGGCCAATACTGATGCAAACCACTTCCGTCGCCATAGAAAGGTCCATTGGACAATGCTACTCCTCAGTAATAATAGTACAACAGTGCCCAAGGTCTTTTTCTCAACTCAAGACACCCCAACATGTATTGCAAACCCTCATTTGTTAATATATCTGTGCGCCCTCCTGTGGCTGGAGTTGGGAACTGGTCTGCCAGTTCTGAGCTCAGTGAAGCAACACTTTTAAAAACAGGATAGCTTGGACATTTTTAAATCGGATCATGAGAAAGATTAGTAAAATTTTGGCGTGGGTGCATACTGAACGCTCTGGTGACCACTAAGGAAAATCTGGTTGGTCACGAAATCACAGCATTCCTAAATCTCAGTATTTTCTAAACTACCGACATTTGTGAGAATGGCACTCTTCTTTTAAACAAAGGATAGTACCCCATGGCTGTTTAAAAGTGTAGAATACCAGCATCCCGCTAGCTCAGTCGCTAGAGCATGAAACTTAAAACTACGGAGGGCACGTTTACTGAAAGAACACAGCAGGGCTCTCTCAGTGGAACCTAGCAACACACGAACCCGAGGCTCACTCTGTGGCCAATGGGAGGGCTAAACTGAAACTCCACCTCCCACTGGGTAAAGGGGACGCCTGCTTCTGGGGTGCTGGCCACCTGGCCCGTCCCATCACTTCCTTAAACAGCTGGCATCTAAGCTCAGTTCTCCAAATATGTGAGCCCAAAAATTTATGTCCCACTTCCTGACTCCTGTACAAGGCTGTTCCTCCGCTTGCGCAATAAAACATGGAGGCCAGAGATGCTGGGCGGGGCTTCCCCCTGGAGGAGTCAGCGCCTGAAAGCTGCTGTAGCCAGCCAAGGACCCGCTCCACAGCAAGCAGGGAGTGGGAGGTTAGGCTGTCTGGGAGAGGCGCTGGCTACTCTGCCAGAGACGGCAACTTCGCCAATGATCCCCTGGTGTTGGTGAGGGTGGGAGGTGATAGCCTCTTTGTAAAGGTTATTTTCTTTTCCTGAATACACTATCAATACACACACAAACCTGAAAACAGAGAAATACAAATAAAGATCACCCATAATCCTATCAGCCAAGGGGAATCACATAACTAATATAACTAAATATAAGCCTACATTGCAGCAGGGCATGATGCCACACGCCTTTAGTCCCAGCACTAGAGAGGCAGAGGCAGGCAGATCATCGTGAGAGTTCAAAGCCAGCATATTCTAAATAGTGAGAGCCTGTCTCAAAGAAAGAAAGAAAAATACTGCATTACATATAGTGGTAACCTCCCCCACCTCCTGGAGCTACTTTACTTAGCCTTTCAAAGACATGAAGTAATCAGTGTACTTGGCTGAAAGCAGCCACCTCCCGGGGACTGGACCCTTGGCCAGGTGCAGCTTCCAGGCCTTTTCAGGCCTTTCCAGGTCTTTCCCCGATGCAGGGCATGCTCATGCAACAGTTGCGTTTAAGCGGACACACAGCCATCTCTTAACATGGCGCACGTGTGTACTATGCTCAGTACATTGTCTCTGTCAGTGAGAAAGTGCTCAGTCACATCCCTCCTACAGCAGCTGCAATCTATCAATTGGGGAAGGGGGAGGTCACAATGAATGTTTTTGTAAGCCAGGTACAAGCTGAACTGCTAACATTCCAGATTTATCTGAGTTCACTACATTCCAGGGAACAGATAATGTTTCTGTTCTTTTTTTTTTTTTTTAGCTCACTGAGCTATATAATTCAGACTATACAATTCACCCATTTAAAATGTACAAGTGGACGGCTTTTCATTTCTTGGGTTTATTTCCTGTGATGCTCATATTGACTTTAAAAAGAGAGGTTATTTCTTCTTGTGTTTTTGTTTCCTGTAATGAACACAGTAACTTTAAAAATAAAGGTCAGTTTTAAAGCCTATAAAAGAAAGTACAAGTGACTAGCTTTTAGTATTCACAACCTAATAGAACAAATTCATTCACCTAAAAGAGACCACACAAACTAGGTGTGGTGGCACATGCCTGAAATCCCCGTACTCTGGAGGTAGGGAACAAGAACCAGGAGTTCAAATCCATCCTGGGCTACATAGGGAGATCCATATCAGTCTCAGCTCTAACAGAAAGACCCTGTCTTGAAAATACAATACAGGGGACTGGACAGATGGTTCAGTGGTTAAGAACTCTCACTGCTCTTCCAGAGGACCTAGGTTTGATTCCCAATACCTACATTGCAGTTCACAAACATCTGTAATTTCAGTTCCAAGGGAACTTATACTATCTTCTGGCCCCCTTGGGTACCAGGCATGGACATGTTATACAGACATACATGCAGACAAAACACATACACACATTTAAAAAAATCTGCCGGGCAGTGGTGGCACACGCCTTTAATCCCAGCACTCAGGAGGCAGAGGCAGGCGGATCTCTGTGAGTTCGAGGCCAACCTGGGCTACCAAGTGAGCTCCAGAAAAGGCGCAAAGCTACACAGAGAAACCCTGCCTCAAAAAACAAAACAAAAACAAAAAAAAAAAATCTAACCAGGTATGGTGGTCCACCCCTTTAATCCAAACACTTGGGAGGCAGAGGCAGGCTGACTTCTGTAAGTTCAAGGCCAGCCTGGTCTACATAGCAAGTTCCAGGACGGCCAGCACTACATAAACCTTGTCTCAAAAAACAAACAAAAACCCTTTCAAAGAACAATACAATATGGCTGGGGAGATGACTCAGTCTGTATTGTGTTTGTTATTCAGACATGAAGACCCAAGTGTGATCATTAGCACTCATGTAAAATCCAGCCATGATATTTACTTCCACACATACATGTAGGCCATCTCACACACACATGAACATATACAAATACACACAAAAACATACGTAAATAAATAAGTAAATGCAATTATAGTTTTTGAAAACAACATGGGGGCCAGGGAGAGGGCTCAGCTGGTAAAGCATTCGCCAAGCAAAGCAGAAGGACCTGAGTTCGGAGCCCCAGCAGGCCATGTGAAAAAAACAGGGGCAGGCTTAGGTGCTGGCCTTCAGTTGGAGCTCCTACCTGGCACACACAAGGGAGGTCCTGGGGTTGACAACACCATACAGAAAAGGTGTCATACATCTGTAACCCCAGAACTTGGGAGGTGAAGACAGTAGGATCAGGAGTTCAGGGTCATCCTCAACTATTTGGGGGGGTTGAGGCCACCCTGGACTGCATGAAACCCTGACTCAAAAAAAAAATGGGCCCAACAGAGTGTAATTGTATTTCCAGTTCTGGGGATCAGAGGCCAGAGCCTTGGGGCCTGCTGGCTGGCTAGTCTAGCCAAAAAAAAATCAATGCACTCCAGATGCAGTGAGAGACCCTGTCTCAATAAGGCAAAGCACAGTATAGGAAGACAGTGTCAATCAACCTCTGGCCTCCACACACGTGGACACGTGTGCACAGACAAAATAAAAGAATGTTTAACATTTTACAAACCTATACACTAAAGAAAGGAAATCCAGGTGAATCCATTTTCCCTCCAACCTAGGAAAGCACTGTTTTGTGGTCCTATAGATTTGCCTACTGTGGCCATTTCAAATGAATGGAATGTACAGTATGTCCTTTTTACATCTGGCTTAGGCTAATGCTTAATCTCTTTTCATTGCATAGTATCCCATAGTATAGCTCTATTACACTTTATGTATGCAGTCATCAATTTATAAATGCTGGATTGCTTACATTTCTTTTTAACTATTTATTTATTGGTACTGTATGTGCATTGGTGTTTTGTCTGCATGCATGTCTGTGTGATGGTGTCTGATTCCCTGGAACTGGAGTTACAGACGGTTGTGGGCTGCCATGTGTGTGCTGGGAATTGAACATGGGTCCTCTGGAAGATCAGCCACTGCTCTTAACTGCTGAGACATCTCTCCTTCAGCCCCTATATTTCTTTTCTTTTCTTTTTTTGGTTTTTCAAGACAAGATTTCTCTGTATAACAGCTCTGGCTGTGCTGAAACGCACTCTGTAGACCAGGCTGGCCTCAAACTCACAGAAATCCTCCTGCCTCTGCCACAACAAGTGCTGGTATTAAAGGCCTGTGCCACCACTGCCCGCCTATATTTCTTACCTATTATGAACTTGCTGCTATAAACATTCATGTGTGACTCCTGTGTAAATTTACGTTTTCATTTCTCTTAGGAGACTTCTACCAGGAATGGAATTGAATTGCAGAATTACATGATAAGGCAAAATGCTGAGTTTGTGGTTTGAGACAGTCTCTTGTACCACAGGCTGGCCTCAAACTCCCTACGTAGCTGAGGCCAGCCTTGAACTCATGATCCCATGATCCTCCTGCTTCTAAATCCCAAGTGCTGGAATTACAGGAGTGCAGTGCCATATCTGGTTTTTATGCGGTGCCAGGGATCAAACTCAGGGTTTCAGGCATGCTAGACAAACACTACCGACTGGGCTACATCCCCACACCTATGTTTTCACTTTCTTAATGGGATCATTCATAGAACAGACTTTTTCTTTTGTTTTTTTCTTTTCTTTTCTTTTCTTTTTTTTTTTTTTTTTTTGGTTTTTCAAGACAGGGTTTCTCTGTGTAGCTTTGCACCTTTCCTGGAATTCACTCTGTAGACCAGGCTGGACTCGAATTCTTAGAGATCCGCCTGCCTCTGCCTCCCAAGTGCTGGGATTAAAGGCGTGTGCCACCACTGCCCGGCTAGAACAGACATTTTTAATTTTGATAAATTAAGTTTATGGTTTATCTCTTGTGCTTTTGGAATTGTATCTAAGAAACTCAAGGTCTGCAGCTGGAGAGATGGCTCAGAGGTTAAGAACACTGGCTGCTCTTTCAGAGGTCTTGAGTTCAATTCCCAGCAACCACATGGTGGCTCACAACCATCCGTAATGAAATCTTATGCCCTTTTGCCTTTAATCACAGCACTCAGGAGGCAGAGGCAGGTGGATATCTATGAGTTCGAGGCCATCCTGGGCTACAGAGGGAGTGCCAGGAAAGGCGCCAAAGCTACACAGAAAAACCCTGTCTCGAAAAACCAAAAAAAAAAAAAAAAAAAAAAGAAAGAAAGAAAGAAACCCAAGGTCATCAAGTTTTTCTCTAAAACTTTTTTTTGCTGAAGACAGGTTCTGTGTAGACTAGGCTGATCTGAACTTCCTGCTAGGTAGACCAGGCTGGTTTCCAGTTTGCTATGTTCCTCCTCCTTTGCCTCTTTGGGCTTGCACCACCATTTCCAGTGCCTCTTAAAGTTTATCCTGAGTGTTTCATACTTTTAGCTCTTACATGTGGGGCCATGGTCTATTTTGATGGTTGTAGTTGGTTGTGATACAGGAAGTGTCAGCCTTCCAGCTTTGTTCATGATTATGTTAGCTTTTCAAAGTCTTCTGCCTTTCCATCTGAATTTGAGGATCTGCTTCTCACTTCCACAAAGAAGGTGGCTCAAGTTATGACTTGATGGACTACGCAAATCACCGATACTGTTTTGGGGGTGTGCGGTTTTGCTTGCTTTGGTTTGTTTGCTTATTATGTTTTAAATGTTTCTTTTTTATTTTTAATTAAGTGTACATGTGGAGTTATGTGCCCATATGGGTGCAGTGCCTGCAGAGGCCAGAAAAGGCTATCAGACCTCCTGGAGCTGGAGTTACAGACAGTTGTGAGCCCCCCAACATGGGTGCTGAGAACTGAGCTCTGGTCCTCTTCAAGAGGAATACCTGGGATTAACCACTGAGCAATTCAGCCGGATAATGGGTTTCACCATGACATCTCCACACGTGCACATAATATATTTTGATCACATTCACGCCCATTACCGTCTCTTGCCCCCTCCCACTCCCACTGATACACTTCCTCTTCTCAGCTGGGCCCTCTTCTAGTAGCCCATCTGTTTTGCTCTTTGCACTGATGAGATTCAGTGGAGTTGTCTACAGGGGTATGGGTGAGGGGTCATGTACAGGAACACAGGCAACTTACCAATGGATACGTGCCGAAGAAAAGCCCCTCAACTGTGTATAAACCCTCAGGGAGGGGGGCCATGAGTCCATTCCCCTTCCACAACAGGATGCAACTTTCACCAATTTTTTGAGATATTATCTGAAGTATCCCAGTATCACTGCAGTCCAGAGAAGTCAAACTGAATTCTCTCTTAACTACTGCCCTTCCTCACCCCCAAGCAGATGACTCATAATGAGCCTGTAGGTAGAAGGAAATAGAAGAGCTTCATATTTGAGGACAGAGGTTGAACTCTGTAAAGGGCCAGAGCACCACACTCTCTTAACACTGAGCCATCGCTCCAGCCTCTTGCTTTGTCTATTTTTGAGGTAACCCAGGTTGGCCTAGGACTTGTAATACTCCTGCCTCAGCTTCATCAATGATGGAATTACTGGTTTTGTAATTATAATAACATTGTAAATAACCAACACACCTGGTTATTCATATTATTTTCTAATCAGTTTTTTTAGTTAAACATATTGTGAACAGCTTTCTATTTCAATAGCTACAACTAAATCTCTAAGATAAGGTATGTAGTAAGACTTTGTCTCAATCAAACAAAACTATGTATATAATAATGAGTAATTATATTTATTTATTTTTGTTTTTTTTTTCAAGGGAGGGTTCCTCTGTGCTTGACTGTCCTGGAACTTGCTTTGTAGACCAGGCTGGCCTTGAACTCAGAGATCCTCCTGCCTCTGCCTCCCGAGTGCTGGGATTAAAGGCGTGGGCCACCACCACTGCTCGGGAAATGAGTAATTATATTATTCTGACATGAAATAAAGACAATCAAGAGTGTCATGATTGTATAAATTAGGCTATGTTAACTTCTTGCTTGTATAAATTAGGCTATGTTAACTTCTTTCTGAGGAGACGTACAACCTTTATAAATTACTGTGTCCCGTCTTCACTATAGGCAGTAATAATGATATGGTTTCTGAAGAATGCTGAGGATTGAACCCAGAGTCTTATACATGCTTGCTTGCTTCTTTCTTTCTTTCTTTCTTTCTTTCTTTCTTTCTTTCTTTCTTTCTTTCTTTCTTTCTTT
>CABHPP010149391.1:0-37500 GCA_902168425.1 Peromyscus attwateri
CCTACAGTAAGTCTATTACCTACTGAGTTGATACGCTGTCCGTAAAGGCCACTCGGAGCCGAAAGGGTAATGGTTGAAAATTCTTTTCACTGATTCATTGTAAAATGGAAAATGTAAAAATACTTTTCTTTTCATGAAGACAAATTGCATTTTTAAATTCTCCTAATGAAGCAGCATTCATCACTGCTTGCTCATTTGTCTTTGCAGGGGGAGTTCTGGGGCAGAGATAAGAAGATTAATGTCTCTGAACTTTTCAACACATCGAGTTCAGTCATGGTCCTCCCCCAGTGAGCAGAATTAAGTCAATATCATTACTAACATCCTCAGTAACATTTATAGATTTACATTATGCTTCTATTCCTTTTTTTTTCTTTTAGGTTTAGATAGTTCATCCTGATCCTACAGTTTGTGTTTCTAATTCACCAAGAATATAGATACAATTTCTCTAATCCTTGGTGAATGTAAATTTCTATTAAAAAAGCCTGGGATGGTAACATGGAAAGTTAATAATGCTCAAGGATTTTTTTAAAAAAAATAAGGAAGAGTCTGCCATATGACCCAGTGGATAAAGGTGTTTAGCAGTTTGATTTTTCACACTCCATGTAAAGATGTAATGAGTGACTTTACAAAGTTGTTCACTGGCTGCCACATTTTCAACATGGAACATGTACACTTCCCACACAGACATCATGCATTACATTCATGGCTTGCACACACACACAATTTTATATATGGAAGAAACCTGGTTTTCTGTAGTTGTTTCCTAAATACTATTCATCTATTGATCATTGTATATAAGCTAGACATTGATAGAGGCTCTGAAGAAACAAAGATAATATAATAAACACCATCTTTCCTCAAAAGTCAAAATGGTTGGAATTGGAAGCCAAGGAAACAACTGTGTGCTATATGTGAGTGGCACAGTATTACTCAATGGGGGGAGAAAAAACACTTTATGCCTAAATTAGAAAACAAATCTTAAAAAGGAGAATTAGGGAATGACAGGTAAACTTTGGCACCAGACTGGCATTATTCAATATATATTATTCTATATATTTATCAGGATCTTCTCTCATGGACTTTTGGAAAGAGTCTGACCTTCCTGATGCCCTGACTGGATACTTCTTGACTCAGGAATTGTTTTTAAGTGCTCATTTTGTGGAGGTTTACTACAGTAGATTTTAGAAAGAAATACAGGCACTTGTAGCAATGACATTTGGATAACATACTGTCTATGACTGAAATATAGAGAATAAAGTAGAAGCCATTTTCAAGAAATGGAGCTGGAAATTGTTCCAAAGGTCAACAGAATCACATGCACAATTGATATCTACTTGGTATACCCCGATCAAAGATGAATATGATTTTCATTATTTACTAGTACCTACTAATTATAAACAATTGAGTTTATAATTAAATATTTTAAGTCTTCTTGTCTGTGTGCTATAGTGAATAGCCTAAAATGTAAATTGAGAGCTAAGAAAAGCCTCTGAAATGCTGGAAAGAAGAACGAGGAGGAGGAGAAGGAAGAGGAGGAGGAAGAGGAGGAGGAGGAAAGGAGGAGGAAGAGGAAGAGGAGAGGGAGGAAGAGGAGGAAGAGAAAGAAGAGGAGGATGAAGAAGGAGGAAGAGGAAGAAAAAGTGCTTAAGTACCACTGCCAATAATGATTAAATAATTGTGACAAGATGAAACCTTCTGCTGGACATTCTGGTCAATACAAGAAAGAAAATGATTTTGAAGTCATTAGAGATTAATCCAAAGAAGGTAGTAATTGTGGGATCTTTGGCTATTGAAAGAAAAAGTAAAAATTGTGTATGATACTCATTAAACCAGTGTTTATCCAGAGAGCATCCTGTTCACATTCTACAGAAATGGCCAGCTAGCTGAGCCAAATCAATGATCTCTACCTTAATGAACAACATGGGAAGTCCATCTTCTGACACTGGCTTCACAGCTTTCAGGCTTTCAGATTCAACCTGGAATATGTACCACCAGCCCTCATTCTGTCGAATTAATGCCATTGACTTTCCTGGGCCTCCAGCTTGAAAATTATAAACTGTAGAACTTCTTGGCCTCCATAATGGCATGAAAGGACATGATTTCATATATATATATATGAACACTGACCTGGCTCAGGAGACAACTCTGCATGCCACTTAAATCTGATAATACATTGATCCTTGGAATTCATGTAGATGTAGAAGGAGAAAACTGACTCTACAAAGTTGCCCTATGACCTCTACATACATGCCATGCCACATAGACTTTCACACTTGTATCATGATCACATAAATAAATATTTTTAAAGTCTAATTTAATATGCATATGCATACAGAGACAGTGACAGATGGAGATACATGTTTGCAGGTGTGTGTGTGTGTGTGTGTGTGTGTGTGTGTGTGTGTGTGTGTGTATGACTATGTGTTCTACTTAAAGAAATCTAATACAACACGGGAGAAGGTATGAGTAATGATGCAGCTATAAAACCTGTAACAAAAAATTAAAAGGGAAAATAAATCCTAAAGGAGAGATAATGTAAAAATTTCAACTGACAAAGACAGGAAGAGACAATTTAGTGAATGGGAGATTGTTTGACTATCTCGAACCATCATCCTGAATTAATGACATATGCAATATTAAATATGACCATTCTGAAAACCTTCTTTTAAATTAGATATGGAAAGATCATAAGAAAAAGTTTGCATGCTGCATGCTTGGCCAGCAAGCCAGTATTGTTACTTGTAGCAGTTTGACAGCACTCAGAGCATGTTCACAGGCAATAGAATTAAAATTCAATCAATAACAATAACCAGTGTTGATTTTACAGATATAAAAGTTAATACCTTAGATTTATACTAATATAATCAACACCCTGAAATGGAAAACTCCTCAAAAGATATACAATTTACCACACTGGCCTCAGGCACAGAGAGAAGCAGGGAATACACCAGAATTGTTTAAAAGAAATTGCATGTGTAATTAAAAGCTTTCACACAAAGGAAATTCCAGACTCAGAAGTCTCACTAGTAAAATCTACCAACCCTTTAAAGTATAAGCAAAACCAGGCTTACACACACTATTCCATAAAATAGAAGTGGAAACAACATTCCAAATTAATATGACACCAAGCTACCCTTTACCAGGACCAAATTTGTCTAAATATGACAGGAAAAGAAAATAACAGATAAAATGAACATAAAAAGATAGAAGTTCAAACAATTTGAACATGAATTAGATATTCCATGATATTAAAGATCTTGTGTTAAACACCCTTTTTATGATAATGGTTTGGGGTCATACTTCAATATAATTTTTACAGAAATATAAACTATTTTGGAAACACAAACCAACACAGTTGGGGTAAAGTGGTATAGAACAGAAATAGAAATCATACCTTAAATGATCAAAAGCTTTCAAATGTCAAAAATTTTCCAATTCAATTTACTGTAATATCTGGAATTTTTTGTTATGATCGAATATGGAAGGTAGAAGGAGTGTATGTAAGTAGGCAAAACAGCAAACAGAGATACTGAGATCATGGTGGCTATACTCAGATGCACTCTTTGCCTTTTGACCCCTCTCTGGATATAGAAACACTCCTGCTGCTCAGTGTGTCATATGATTGATGACATGCATGTTGAGAGACTGCTGTTAGATCCCTGGGGAGGGATGCAGAACATAGGACCAGTCATAGTGACATCAGCTGGTCATCAGCACACTGGAGGATGTGTGTACAAACTCTTGATGCCCTAGTCATAGCACCTATCATAACATGTCTCTTCCTTTTCTTAACGTGCAAGAGCCATTCCAATCCAACCATTCTCCTGCATGCATTCCTTTCTAAGTTCTTAAGCAAATGAAATCTCTTCACAAATCCTTGCACATTAGTAAATTGTTCTGAATTATACTTGAATTAGTCATTTTTTGAAGACTGTTAGACACATTATCTTTCTTGTAAATTTCCAAAGGCATTACAAAGTACAATCCAATCATTGATTTATAGACATAAATCTTTCACTGGGGGGAGGGGGGTAGATTTACTCAGTGTCCTTAAGATGCTCAATCATTCATATAATGATTATTGTCTAAATTATGGTAAATTAGATTAGATTAGTTTCTCATTCTTTTTATCTTAGGACAGAGACTCAGCATCAGGATATATAAGTATAATCTCTATTTCTGACAGCAAGATTTCTCCAGAAGATAAAGTTGCTCACACACACACACACACACACACACACACCCCATGCTATGATATAGCTTCCTGTACCTTTTCTGAACTAAGGAAGGGTTTGTGACATCAGATGTACTTCAGGTATGCTCTAGTACACCATAGTACACAGCATAATCGTCTTTAAATTAATCTGCATCTGATAAGGAAACAAAGCTAAATAATAATTGAAATAGGGCAAGTGCAATATAGAGTCACTCATCTCTGCCAGGAGAATAGCTATGACAATGAATTGAGAACATGGAAAAGCAAGGCTGGTGGTGAGCTGTTTGGGGGCAGACTAGCTTAGAGTGAGGAGACAGCACATCCATGGCTCCATTTGGACCTTCTTGAAAATGGGGTGTTTGCAGAACTCTAGGTAGTGGAGAAAAATAATCTGATGCTCCCAAGCGATATTTGTCCACAGTGGACAAGCAAGTTAGGCCAGACCTCAGTGGGACAAAGTGAGTCAACATGACAACAGACAGGCAGACTCAACAGGGGCATTCCTGCAGGCACAAGGCCTGGAGTATCTGCTCTTCAGGTCAAGAGAGCAGCTGGGAGGTGATCACCAGGTCTGGGCTGAGACTGTCAGTTTTCAAGATTCCCATGCCCCTACTGGAAAAGAACTAGATGTCTGAATACACACTCACCATGACAGTCATGCAACAGGAACAAACTGAAGTAACAGCCAGAACACCCAGTCATAGAAAGGAAAGCTTTACCCCTGGATGCCCTCTACTGACAAGACTTCACATCGTGCTTGTTGTTAAAAAAAAAAAAAAAAAAACTCCAGCCCCCAGTCCATTATCACTAAGCAGGCACTGAAGGGTGAATTCAAGGCTGAGAGCCAGTAAATCCATTCCCAGGAAGTGGATTTCCATATTTCATATATAGACATGCTGTCCCCCAAATATGCAAAGACTTAATAACTTACTGATTTCCATGACACCTTGCGAGCCATGAAAACAGCCCTCCTCCCAGGTTCATCAGGCTGTTCACACAGTGGTTAGGAACTTGACAGTGGGCTCTGAAGCTGAGTGTCCTCACACTGAATCCTAGCTGCTCTGCTTCCAGTAATGTGGCATTAGGAAAGTTGCTTCCCCTCTTAAAGTATTTCATCCAAAAGTGGCAACAGCCATCTGTTTCCTTGTGATGACCAAATGTCATACATAATACATACTAAAGCTTAGAATGGGGATAACTCAGGATCAGAGCTTGATAAATATTAGCTTTGAAAAGTATTATTGATTGTGAACAGTTTGATGGAGCTTCTACGTCCTGAGAAAGAGGCAACTGAGGTCTGGGAGCCAGTCCACTAATTCGTTTACTCAGGGGGTCAGGCTCGATCCTATCTTGTCTCACAAGCCAGGGAGATTGTATTGACACAGATTTGTGTTTACATTTCAGATGACTAAGTGATCATTATAGCCATTCAAAACTCTCATCTTCTTTATTCCCTATTGACTCTTCTACTTCTCCATCCACTGAGCAACCCAAGGAATCAGCTTATTCCTCGGGTTACACACTGACACACTGAAGCCTACTCTACAAACGGAAAGACAATTTGTTAGGGGTCAAAAAAAAATGATGCTCAGTTTTGAAGTTACAAATTTGAATGTCCTCGTTTCCTGAGACTGTTCCCTACTTCATTTATTTTAAACCTAATTTATGCAATGAGATTGCCAGGAGCATATGCCAGTAAGTCTTAAACGCTAAATTGAGAATCAGTGGGTCCCCAACTATGACTTTTGGGTACAGCTCCAGTCTTATTGTTTTTCACATAATCACGCCTAGACACAATGAGTAGATAGGTAGGCAACAACATTCACACAGACACTTGTCTCTAATTTCTTCCTCACTGCTGTTCCTTGTTCTTCGTGTGATATGCAGACTTTAACTTCATTATCTTCCAAAATGATTAACATCTGGTCAGGCCAAAATACTCTTTTATATAAGTTCAAAAGAGTAATAATAATCCTAATACAGGCTTTGGGCATGCTCCAAGCCAACACAGTAGAAAGAAACAAATAAAGCTTAAGGGTACACTTACAGCCTTACACACATTTTCTCCATCATGAAATAGTGTCACAGTACCCCAAATTTTATATTTTGCCACACTGTACTGAACATAGCCCTGTATATAGAGGCTATGTTCACTCATGCTATATATAACACAGTCGCATAGAACAGGTTTAGCACATACATGATGCATGCAGTACTTTAAACAAATGGACAGCTAAACTTTGCAAAGTTGAAACTTCTCTTGCTCCTTCTCGTCAGTCCCTTCAGGAAACACAATCCACCCAGCTACACAATATTGACAGAGAATCTTTTGCAATCTGCACCCTACAATAAAATATTTCTACTAAAGCTGATTGGCTCACACAGTTTACTTTCATGTCAACTGTTACAGGTTAGAAAACCTCAAGCATCAGAGAGTGACTAGAGAATCATTTATCTTTGCTGGGTGTACCAAATGACAGAGGCATCTAAAGCCAAAGGCTGAATCTCTTGATTCTCCACAGCTTCCTTTATCCAACAAATCTCCCTGCATATAAGACCAGTGTACCTCAGTGAAGAACTGCTCAAGTAAATCTCAGGAGGTCCTCCGGAGATTTAAGATAGAAATGTTTGAAGATGCTAATCCTGCTCGCATTAGGTCAAACCTAGTCACAAAGAAACATCAAAGAATGAATGAGAAAATGCAAATACTCAAAAGAAGCAAGTCAATCATGACCTGTGGTACCAAGGACCAAACGCAAGATATTAAGAAAATACACTGATCAATTTTCCAAACAGAGTCAAGGGCCAGTAGAAGCATGATTCATAGTATCTAGAGAGACAGACAGCACATTAGATGGATAAATCAAAGCAAAAAGTAGGAGAATTTTTATGAGCAACAAATAAGAAGATGAAAAATCTGATTTTGCTGCAGCAGGTAAATAAATGCTTCCACATATTCACAGGTCAACCTTAGACAGGCCTACAGCAAAACACAAAGAAGAACAATGTATGAAAAGTTTACAATAAAAATGCAACACCCACGAGGCAGGAGTTTTTGAAGAACGATTTATATGTTCATTCACTCATTCATTTCACTGACAGTAATTATAGATGCTACACATTGTTACAAAAAAACGTGATAAATAAGATAGCATCCTTACCATGAAAACACTTCTAGCTGCAGATGAAAGCACAGTGTGGAGAAATTCCCATGCAATGTTACAAATGGAAGCAGAAATCCTTCCAGAAAAGGGGGAAATATGAAATAAGTCCAGATGACATGGGAGCACACAGGGCATCCTGTAAACAGTGTAGACTGCCTTCATCTCTACACATGACTATTGCAAAAGCATCCTTACTATTCTTCTTCCAGCTTGATATGTCTCTCTAAGTTATTTCCCATAGATTCATCCATGTAAAATGGAGATGTGATCCTGTGGCAGGCTGTTCTAAACACATGCCCTGTTTATCATTTAATAAGAATACAGAAACGAATCCATCAAACAGCATGTGAAACCTTCCCACCCACCCCTTTTGGCATTCCAGTCTCATCTAGCTTTGCTCTTCTATGTCCTCTCCAGTCTATCCCCGGGTATTAGCTTGACTGAGCTGCCACAACAGATGTTTAAGATCTGGGTGTCCGGGCTGGAGAGATGGCTCAGAGGTTAAGAGCACTGCTTGTTCTTCCAAAGGTCCTGAGTTCAATTCCCAGCAACCACATGGTGGCTCACAACCATCTGTAATGGGATCTGGTGCCCTCTTCTGGCCTGCAGGGATATGTGCAGACAGAACACTGTATACATAATAAATAAATAAATCTTTAAAAAAAAAAAAAAAAAAAAAAGGGCGTCCTAAACAGATATTTCTCACAGTACTGGAGGCAAGAAGCCCAGGTTATCAGCAGGTATGGGTGCTTTGGAGTCCTCTCTGGCATGCAAATGGTATTGTGTCTTCATGTGCCCTTCTCTGTATGTGTCTCTCTCTATGCACACATTTCCATGGACAACAGTCCAACTGAATCCTGGGAGTCTCACTCTAAAAGTTCCATATCCAAATATCCACACATTCATGAGACATGGGAGAATCTCAGGGACTCAGCATGTGAGTTTGAGGTGACACAGTTTACTCCATAGCAGTGTGTTCATTTTCAGCTACTGAATGTTTTGACATTTCTCTTGGGACTTTACAGATGCTATTCATATTTCTTGGGTGTTTTCCTTCTCTATCCAAGTAGGTTAACATCAATTCATTCTTTAGATATTAAGAAAGACTTCAATGACTATAAATATTGAATGAGTTGCCCCATTATTGAACTATTAAGATGTCTCACTTCTCCAAATCTCTCCTATTATGACGACTTTAATTACTTATTGTGGTCATGTTAATCATTGATTAACCATAAATAATGTATTTTTTATGATCCTAGGATGATGGTGTTTGCTCAGATTCCATTCCTTATTATTTTCAGTAATTTAAACTTCTGCTTTGGTTACATTTGTTGTAGTCTATACATTACAAATGATTTGTCTGTATATTCAATTGCAAACACTTTATATATATATATATAAACTTTATAAGCATATATATGTTTCATTTTATTTCTAATTATTTTATGCCACATATTTTGTAATTTCTATTTTTAATTCAAAATATGGGCTAATATCTTAACCGTATCTACTCTTTCATTCCTATATTGTATTTTACTCATTGTTTGTAAAGAGCTTTTTCCCCAAACCTCGTTATTGTCAACACTCACAGTCTTCCTTCTCTTGCTCTCCTATTGTTTTATTGCCCCATCTGTAAGGACATACAAATAATTCAACAATGTTAGAACAAACAGAAGACACTAAAACAGCAGGTGCAAGATCTATGATTTCCAGCCAAATAAAAGGAAAATTCATAATAAAAACCAATCAATGGTAAAGTCAGAAAAAATACCACAAAATCCAGATCAATCACAGAAGGTAGAGAATAAGATAGAATCATTGATTGCAAGGGGAACTTTGATATTTGAGATGATACAATGTAAATTATAAAATAAGATCATAAAATGTTCAAATGTATGAGTAATCCTACAAGTATAAATGAAATAAATACAGATTTACCTATTTTCATGCCAACCGAAATAAAATGCTTTAAATCAAGATAAACCGCTTAAGCAGTTACTTTAGAAGACCTGAAACATGCATGGAAGCAAAATCTTTCTCAAAAACAAACCTGCTAGAAGAGCATTAATGCTGAAAAATTCCAAAGCAAAGTTATTAATTCCTTTGCAGCAGGGCATTAGATATTGTTAGAAGTACATTCATCCTAAAGAAAACTTTGTGTAGTCTAATGGTCTATACAGTGCAGGAATTATAAATGAAAATTATAGGACTGAAGTGCAAATTAAGAAAAATATTATTAATAGAAAAATATTTTGCTTTAATTGCACAATCTGGAGCCCTAACATAAGCAGCTATATTTGATGGTCTGAAGGACTGAGGTTTAGAGGGCTACTCCACTCCACATAGCTGCTTGCTAATACAACATTAATATAAATCAAAAGGAAACAACAGATGCAGTCTCAAAAATGCTTAATTTATAATGCCTAGCAATTTTCAAAATGAATCAAAATGTACCCCCCACAAACAGAAAAAAGTATAGGAAGGGGTGGTACAGTGGTTTGAACAGGATCTGTGTCCACTTATTCTGATGTTGAGGTGTGGGACATTTATGACATGATTTAGTCATCGAGGGTGAATTTCATCTGTCAGGAGCATGCTCTCATTTTCATACAGCTAGGCTAGTTATTTCAAAGAAAGTTCTTACAAAGTTCACTCCCATGTCTCCCTTTTTCCTACACAGTAGCTTGATGCACTAGCCTGGGTAGTCCTGCTGTCTAATGCAGTGTTTCTCAGTCTTCCTAAAGCTGGGACCATTTAATACAGCTCCTCATGTGGTGGTGACCCCAAAGATTAAATTATACTTGTTGCTACTTCATAACTGTAATTTTGCTACTATTATGAATTGTAATATAAATATGTGATATACAGGATTATCTGTTATGCAACCCCTGTTACACAGGGGTCAGTTCCCACAGGTTGAGAACCATGGATCTGATGTGATTTGCCATGTTAAGATTCTAATGAAGCGAATGTCAGAAGTAACTGCATGACCTTGGACTTTTTTGCCTCTGGAACTATTTTCTTTTCTTTTCTTCATAAATTGGTCAGGTTCAGGTGTCTAGTTAAGACAAAAAGATGGACAAAAAGAAAATAGAAGAGATCAAAGCATTAAAAGCAAATAACCACCAAGGTACCTAGGTTTTAGAACTGTCATATAGGGAACTTAGAGGAGAAGTAACAATGCCTTGATTATTTGTAAACAAATAGAAAATAAATTTTAAAATTGACAGCACATAAAGAAGAGAACCCAAAGTTATGAACCCCAAAAATAGACATGGAAAATGATACTGGCTTATGAGTTGTTTAGATTGGCAGAAGAAAAAGTCAGTGAACTTAAAGGTAGGTGAAAATAGAGACAACACATTGGAAACAACTAAAACTCATTATATAAATTTATGAAACTGTCAAACAATAAAAAAATGAAATAAACATCAGGAGTAAAGAGAAACTCAGAGAACTGGGGGAACTATGAAGCTGTCACTCAGATGATTGATAACCCAGAGGTAGACTAGACAGAGACAGGAAGAGTAGATGAAATGATACTAAAATTTCTCCTAATTTGTTAAGAAATATAAACCCACAGAATCAATAAGCTCAGTAACACACTATGCAAATATTAAATTTGTTCAGGACAAAACAGTACATTTAAGTTAGGGAAATAAAGCACAAAGACATTTGGCCTTTCTTCAGAATAAAACGGTGACCCGAAGGTACTGTAGGAACATGTTTAAAGTATTCTCAAAAACTGCATGCTAGTCAGTATTTTACACTAAAAAGGCCCTTCTAAAATGAAGGTCAATCTAACACAGTTGCAAATAAATGAAAACTGAATTTGTTGCCTGGGAAAACTGCTGCATGAAAAACAATAAAGTAATTTCTCCAGGCTTAATGGTAATGACACCATATGGGAACCTAGATCTATAAGAAAAAGGGAAGAAAGAACAACATAAAATTTGAAGTAAATATGAAAGCAGATTTTCCCAATTTCTTTAAAGTATGGAAAACTGATGCAAAAATTACAATATTATCTTACATGAAATGATAGATAGCTATAATAAAGAAAATATGGGGTTGATGATGTATACAAATAAGTTTTACAAATTTTGTTTTTATGAACTAGTTGTGTATTAACTATGAGTATACTGGAAAATGCATATTAAAAAACTCTCGATTAACCTCTAAAATTCTCATGTATTGAGCATGTATTCAATCCATCATTAAATAAAATTATTAACCTGGTCAGAATAAAGTCAGGGAAGAACTGGGGATAATATAAATACATAAATATGAAGACACAGAGAAGTTGAAAGAGATGAAACAACATGAAATATTAATGTTAAATACATGAGCATTTAGAAGATGTAGTTCTAGCTGGGCAGTGGTGGCGCACGCCTTTTATCCCAGCACTCGGGAGGCAGAGGCAGGCGGATTTCTGTGAGTTCGAGGCCAGCCTGGGCTACCAAGTGAGTTCCAGGAAAGGCGCAAAGCTACACAGAGAAACCCTGTCTCGAAAAACCAAAAAAAAAAAAAAAAGAAGATGTAGTTCTATGTAGTTAGTAACAAGCAAATTAGAGTCTAACCTTTAAGGAAAGAACTATTAATAAAGATAAAAAATAATTTCCACAATGGTAAGTACATTACATCTTCAGAAAGATTAAGACAATTATATATGGGATCAATTTAATAATATAACTTCAAAGTATAATATAGCTAATACAAGATAAAGATAAAACAATAATTACTGAATATTGGATATGTTAATACTATCAATTATCTAATAATATGAAACATGTAAGAATAAGGAGGTATATAGGTTCCAATTCCCCCTGACTTTAGTACATTTCAGTAACTTAGAATATAACAGAGTATATATGATCATGATAAAATGGCATTATATTTGAATCCTGTAAGTCCTCAAGTAATATAATAGCTACTTGAATGTTAAGCAAGACACTTGTAAATCACAACTAAAATAACTGAATCATGCGGTATTTGGATGATACTTAATTGAATTGAATAAATATAAAAACATTTAGTGTCCAGATAAATATAGCTTTGGGAGAGAATCCAAAGTAATAAATATTCATATTGAAAAAATGATCAAGAATTTCAAACTAATGCCTTAATTTCCAATTTATAATGATAAGGATGAAAGAAATTAAAGATTATGCAGGTGAAAGGTAGAAATAACAAAGAGTAGAAATAAGAGAAATAAAAACAAAAGATTAAAAATCCCAAAACTAGTATCTGGCACCTTCAGAAAAAAATAATAAACTAATTACTTAAATTTTATTAGAATTTACAATAATAAAAATAAAGTAGAAAACAAATAATATCAGAAAGCAATATTATAAAGGCATCTAGAAAAACAGATTCTATCTCAAAGAGAGTAAACAAATTTACTCTAATATCAAAAAAGGAAAAAAATACCATTCCCCAATTTCTGAAGTATATATGGATATTGTGATTCTCTATGACATGTTGACTGAGGTTCTTTCAGTTTTATACCCAGAAGTGGTATATGACAGGATCATATGGAGTCCAGTTTTTAGATTTTGTTGAGGAATACCAGTTGTAGTCGATGCACTAGCTTCTATTTCCCCCAGCTGTATATCAAGTTTAATTCTTCTCTACATGCTCATATGTCATTTTCATTTGTCATTATCTTTTATTAATAATAGCCATGCTTGACAGAATAAGCTGGGCTCTTGGTATAGTTCAAACTTTAATTTCTCTGATGGCTTAAAACGACAAAAAAAAAATCATATGCATTATTTCTTTGGAGAATATTCTGTTTAATTCTTTTCCTGGTGGGATACTTTGGTTTCTTGATGGTCAGCTATTTGAGTTCACGAGAGATTCCGGGTGTTCATTTGCTGTTAGTAGTTGGTAAAAGTTTTTTCTCCCACTCTGTATGCTGATCATGTCTCAGAGTTCTTGAGAGTTATAGTCATGCTTGTTCTTCCTCTTTTTTTTGTTCATCTTTATTGGTGTCTGAATGGAGCACTTCTTCAATATTTTTTGCCATTCTCGACAGTCTTTGTTCTGTTTGCCATAGTCTATTGGTGATGGTTCTACTGTTTTTGCTTTTTGCAATTAATTGAATTTTTATTGAATATTTCTGTTTCCTTTCATTATCTATCTCATTGTTAAATTTCTCATCTTTGTTGATGGTTATCTTTTATATGGCTGGCTTTCTTTTCTGCATTCTTAATTGATTGTGTGCTTTCTTTATCTGTGTCTATTTTCTGTTTGTAGCCACTCTGTTTTAGGAGTAAACTATTTTAACTGTTTGTCCAGCATTTTAACAATTTCTGGTTGGATTTAGTAATAGAAGCCTTAGGATATTTTTAGAGGTGTCATTGAATTGTTCTTTCATGTCCTATGCTGTAATTTGTATAGCTGTTGGTTTGGACATCTCTTCTAGTTTTATTTGAGGATCTTAGTGAATTGCCTACTCTTGAAGTCTCACTCCCCTGTACCACTCCAAGGGAATAAAAGAAACTATTTTAACAGCAAATGCACCAAAGGGAATAAGGCACACCAATGCACTGTCCATTACCATAGAAGAGACAATGGAGAGAATAAACAGTCCAGGTTGTAAATAATAATTTTAGATAACAGGAAGATATGAAATCAACAAAATAAAGGAAGAGGGTAAGGAATAGGAGAAAGAATAAATAAACAAGATTGAACAAAAGAAAGAAGAGAAATGTGTTTTAAAGAGAAAAGAGCAAGAGATAAAAGAAAACCTTAGTGTACATCATAAAATATATATAGATGAGAAAAATAGAAGAAGAATACAAACAAAACTTAAAGGTGTGTTTTTAAAGGAAATAAGATTTTACTATCTTATTTATGTAGCAAGAAAGGAAATACAAGAAAGAGAGAAATGTCAAATTATTGAGTGGATTCTTTCTGGGTCTTCTGGGCAGAGAGAGGGACAAAGTCAGCTGAAGTCGGGGACTCCTGTTTCCCTACCACTTGGGTTGGTGGTGAACTGCAAGGGTTGAATGTAGGAGGTCCACCAGCGGCAGACCGTCCATGAACTTCCTGTCTTCGGTTCCTAGCAGGCTCTGTTGATCCTTCTTAGGTTTTCAGTCTGTGGTTCAGATAGGTTCCCCCAGAAACTGGAGACACCTAGCTCCCAGTTCATTCATCCTAGGGTAGCATTGTTTGAGCAGAGGGTTACTTTCTGGTTGTATTGAGGAATGTGAAAAGAAAGCACTGAGATCCTTTTAGGAAGACATCTGCGTCTTCTTAAAACCCACTCACCACTAAACCTCCTTCTGAGGAGTGATGCCACAGAAGCCAGACCCTCTCCTGGAGCTTTATATTTCTCATTTGGACAGCAGTGAATCTCATGATAGATAGGTGGGTCTAGAGAGTGGGCCATCTACTGACCTCAAGTCCACAGCTATCAGACTGTGTGATCTATCTTCAGATGATGATGTCAGCCCCTAGACACAGAGGTGTGGCTTCTGACCATACTACTCTCTGATGCCTGATTGACCCTGCTGACACCTCACCTTCTTGGTGTACCTGCATCTGTTCCTCCACTCACCAAGATTTCCTTCCAGAACCGCCTCCCAATCTGAGATCTGGACACTTTCTTTATTATGTCCCACTTGATGTACATCTTTTTGTTCCAGTATAAGGTAGATTTCAGCATTATACCTTTGCAACATAATTTAAAATCAAGGAATGTGACCTATAACTTTGTTATCTTTCATCAACATTTAGCTGGTTATTTGGAGTCACTTTTAGTTTCACGCACATTTTAATTATCACTAGAAAACTTTTCCAAGTCACATTTAGTCCTTCTAGCTTCTGTGTATATCTAGGATGTTGTAGTTAAGCATGCATATGACTTACAGTTTCACTGCTTCCTAGCAAACCTTGAAGTCATTCATTTTATTCTTCACACATTGTTCCACCAAGTAAGACATGCGATCTGGTGTTGACCAGGACAAATGAGAGTAGACCTCCTTGTTTTCTTCCTGATCTTAGAAGGAAAGTATTTCATCTCTCATCCTTGGTGAGCTGCTTTACAGTTTATCAGGTCAAGACCATTTGCTTCTGTTGCTGATTAACTGAGAATTTGACCATACATGCCTATGTTTGTACAATGGTAGTGTTTTCCCAAGTGATTTCTCTGCATCCATTGAGAAGACCAATAATTTTTTCAATAGATCAAATTAATGAATTCCATAAATTTTCAGATATTATACCAATCTTGAATGAATGAGACAGATTCCTTGTACTCACTGTATTATCTTTTTTTTTCCTATAGTGATAGTTTTGATTAGCAGGAGATGCAACATCTCTACCTGTTCTCATAAGGCATATTAATCAGAACTATTTTTCTTATACTTTTATCCCTTTCTTTTTTGAATGATTCAGGCTAAAATTTAAATTGGAAAGTGTTCTGAAATTTTCTGTTTTGCAGATATTAATGATTTAAACAATGTATCAAGCACTTTAAGAACCTAGAGTAATCTAGACAAAGATTGTTATCCCTGATTCTTTAAAAAATAGTTCCCAGGAACAGTAACTAAGCACTAGAGATGGTCAAAAGTTAACAAAAAAATTCTAATGGCCTCAAATTAGATACTATCACATGAGTTTCAAGCTTATATATGATGTTTCCAATGTTGAGTATCGATATACTAAAATAATTGAGTTAATAACATTTCAAAAAGAAACATAATCTGAAGGGAAGTTGTAAAATTTGATGTTTCTTGCTGAAATCCCCATCGTTACTGTAACTTCCACACATATTTGAAATCAGTACTCTATCATCCAAACTCAATTTGGATTAACTGAGTCATGCAGGAACTGTTTCAGGCATTACCCCTGTTTTTACAGACGTGTGCCAAAGATGCTCCAAAGATTTGGAGAAGGAGTTAAAGTGGCAAAATCCACAGTTGTGTGAGTGTCAAAGAAAAATTGTGTTTTGATGTCCCAAGAAGCTGTAGAGTTTCTGACAAATAATGTATCCTTATATGTTAGACTTATTTGCATTTTGTCTGTTTTCTTTCAGATACATTCTGCAAAAACAAAACAAAACATAAAACAGTGTAGCATCTTAATATAAGATGTAGTTCATTGCAGAATGCTACAAAGAGATGATTTAATGTCTACCAGTGTTTCTGTGGTGGCTGGTAGTCACTGCCTCTGGTGGTTTGATGGGTAAAGAATCAAGTGAAGTTATTGGGTAAGGGGATGATACAGTGAGTACATGAGGGAATTGGCATACACATGTCACAAGACTTCTTAATGACCATCAATACATTCACTTTAGTTAATGTCAAGATAAGCCTAGAAACTATCTATAATTTTGAAATATTAGGAAAAATTAGTGGTTTTGATCTGGACATGTAGAAAGAAACAATATGGCATTAATGTTCTCTGTGATTTAGAAAATGAACTAAATGAGACTATGAGTCTAAAAATATATGACTACATCCTCCAGACCCAACTCTACACCTGGCATGTATTCAGTGCTGAATAAATACTATTTCTGCATAGCAGTAATGGGTGATGTAAAGAACACTTGTCCATGCATATTAAATTTAATGTCATCCCGTGAAAAACCTTCTTTTGAATTTTCATATCTAAACTACAAGGACTTACTTAGCTGTATACCACCCGTGGTGTAAATCAGTTTAACCCCTTCATTTCTGCACTGATGTCCTCGCTGTCTTGTCTTGGGCTGTCTGGTCTCCTTCTTTGCTAATTTTCTTCTTTATTTTCTTAATCTGATTAATATATTTCCATCTTTATCAAGTCTAATAGATAGCTGATCTAATTTGGAGCTTATAAATTATACAGTTGTATAGGAATTGATTATAGCACATAACTCTAATAGCCTGACAATCTTTTCAGAGATTAGAAATGCTGCTGAGTTCCCTTTTCTATGGATGATTAATTTTCAGTGCTTATCAGCTCTCAAACTGAAAATTAAGCAATACATATTTGCTTTGTGGATGACCAGTTTTATTAAAGTAGTAGGGTTGATGCAATTAATTATCAATACTCTATAAAGAGGAGCCAAAATTAAAATGTCTTAAAAGAAGGAGGCAGGTAGGCATTGTCAATGGTAAAATTCAGTTACTCTCCTGAGGAAGAATGCTAGTCTATGATTTTATACAAAAATCTAGATATCATATAGACAGTATCAATAGAGTTCCTGGGTTTTTCACCTTTTAAGGAACACTGACTTATTGGCATACTATTCAAAGCTGAATGTCTCACAGATGTTCCATTGGATACCATAGATGTCTTTCTGCCCACACTGGTGCTCAGAGTCTGCCACCAACACTGGTGCTTACACTGTACTGAGCAAGAGAAAATTACATATTAAATCCAAATATTTAGCTTCCTTGGACCTCAGTTGTGAATAAAAGAATGCAGTTAGTATTCTCACAACTAAAAGTGGGTAGGTGGTTATGGGACCCTCAGCCTAGATCCTAGGAATTCCAGGAATGGTGTTTTGTTATAGTCTTGTTCTATAGGAAGACACTGTACCACAGGCTGGATGCCCCTGAGGTGTTTTGCTGAATGGTGGGATAATTGTCTCAAACTGGTCATCTTAAGGGTTTTTTTTTTTTCAATATGGGACTTTCTTTGTCATAATTTACTGATAAAATCAATTCTAAAAGTTGTGGGTAAGATTTGCTATATTTTTGATGGGAGTTGGGGTCATAGCATTGAAATTTGAATTGGACTCTATTTTATCATCTCCATAAATTCTTAAGGCAAGGAATGCCTTGACATATCATTAAAATATATGCTAGGTACCCCATACTATAATTTTGTGCAAATCCAGGTAAATAATGTTTCAAGTATAGTTTTAGGTGCCATCACTATAGTCTTGATAAATTATACCAACAAATACTACCCAATGTCCTTTCTATTAATGCAGAGTCCAAAACTCAAAATATAATTATTATAGGTAGAATTGTTTAGAAGTCGAGCTGACTAGGGATATTTGTGATGTCTTTCAAGTACATAGGTTTACGATTCAGAATAGAGTTTCCCTTAATCAACTCACTTCCTCTTTGGCATCTGGCCTTCACATATGTATGATGTCTTGGTCACTTACTTTAATCTGTCTACATTCTCCAGAGAGTAAACCCTCCAGCACTCTTGTAGATGGGGGAGATGCAACCTCCAAGTTGTAAGAAGCAGCAGAGGGGGTGTGTATACAGAGGACCAGAAAGGCTAGAGTTCAGGGAAGAGAAAAAGAATATGTTTTAAACTCTTATGTGGTACTATCTGAAAATTAATTTAATACAAAGGGAATATTGAAATTGTACTGTCATATAAACACATAAGTGATCCAATGTAGAAGCTAGAAACAGAAAAAAAAACCCAACCTGAAATATAGCTGATTTTAAAAAGTAACCAACCTGAAATGGCTGCAGATGGAGAAACTGAAGATTTTCTTTTTCCTGGGGGATAAGGATGAGTACTCAGATTTTACAGGAACAAAAGGAATTTCAATTTGCATAAGTCATAAAGGTAGAATTCCATGTATCACCAACTGTGAATGTGAAATGTGGTTTGAGGGGAGAGAGGGTGGAATGGGTGTTAGGAGGATCTATCCTTTACTGTAAACTATTCACAGAAGTAAAGATTCTCTGAGGCTAAGACATGCACATATACACCAGACAGACTAAATACATTGGGTTTTGCCCACAAGGCACATATGGGAGTGGGTAGGCAGAGTGGATCCTGTCAATCATCTTTGGTGTCTTTGCAATTCTGAGAAGTGTTTGTCTCTCACTGTCCAGCCTCTGATACCACAGATGTCCCCAGACAACTTAACTTCTCAATAATTCTCTTTTTAGTGTACTCAGAAACATTTCACCACAATTAGAATCGTCCTTAAGCCCCATAACAGCACAAAATTTAGGAAAATTCAATAACAACTTTTGGGATTATTCATTTTGTGCAAATGTACCTTTGATTAGCCAATTATGAAGCCTGGAAAAAACCTGCTAAACAAAGGATTGCTGGCACAGAATTGTATGCCATTTGCTTCTTTATTTCAATTGCAACACAAACACTATATTAATTAAGGGGCTGTTTGTTTATTATTATTATTATTATTATTATTATTATTTAGGTCATGAATAGTCTACTGCTCCTATTTTCAAAGAGAATCACTTTTAAATTTTAAAAAGGAGTACATTTCACTGAAAAACCATGTATCTATTAAATGCACACACAATGCAGTGTGAAGTTTAAAGACTACCCCAAACAAAGGGCTTTGAAGCAACAGGTACAATGAGCAAATGCTCCTTAGAGTTTTAACTCTGAGGGACAGTTTATCTTTAGAATACATCAGTGAATGAAGGAAATGGGTCATGAAATCCAGCCTCAGGTCTTTGGTCTGTTGCTGATGACTTGTGAACTTTTATTATTGTCAGTTCTAGAAGAGAATGAGGAAAGATGGATAAAAAGAGATTTGAAACAATCCTTCTGTAAGGCACGTAAAGGTCTGAGCTAGTATCCTCCTTTCCAGCTGGCAAGTTAGTTCACTGATTCAGGACTGCTGTTGGAAGACATGAGGTTCTGGAATCAGAGATAAGGGACCACTTATCCCTTACAGAAAAGGAAATAGCTGGAACATAGGCACTTTTGAGGCTAGTTACCTATGACCCAGTCCTCACAGATCAACCAGAACAGGGCAAAGTGACCCTTGCACACACTATTGGTTCTGTTAGAAGATAGGAACCATAAGTAGATAAAAGTCAAATATTTTATAACAGTCAAGGTAAGTTGTCATGCTTAAGCTCTGCTCTTGAGTAAAGCATGGATCTACCTGCCAAGCCTTTTTTAGCACACAAATATTCTCACAAACATTGCCTACTGGAAGAGGAAAGTCCAGTTTACAGGATACCCATGTCTTTATGAAAACACACAAAGAAATCTCTCCCAATGATGCCAATTATGCCCACCCTCTTTTCTGCAGCATCCAGTCTGATGAATCTGATGGCACATGGAGTGAATTCTACATTGGCCTCAGTCAGCTCAATCAAGACTCCACTGAAAGGATTCAAAAAATCAGTAAGAGGCAAACACACAACGTCACCCTCTACAATGGCCACCCACAGTTCTGTGCCTGTGACTACTCAGGTGTGCACTAGCAATAATGTTTATCATTTATCTGACTTTTAGGGAACATATCTATTTTTAGTGATAAGCTATTTCAGAGTACTTCTTTACATTCTCAGGAAAACTAGAAACCATAAATGGCATCTGATGTCATTTTTTTCTTTTACACATAATGAAAATAAGACTGCAGCAGGAAAAAAATATGATTGGTTCAACATAAAACAGCTATTAACTCAGGTCCTTGCTTCCAGGCTATGATCAGGATGAAAACAGAAATGCCTTCCAGCTAATGAAGACTGTGACGAGCTCTGTGACTTCCTGCTATGCCTACTACTGTGCATAGGGACCAGAAAAGACATGCCAAAAGTGTTTTTCTTAAACCAATTGCCAAGTAATTCAGTGCTAACTAGATTATCAGACCATTGGAGAAGATACTATGGTTATATTCCATTAAATAAAGAAAGCTATAAATCAGCTAGTGGGGGGGGGAGAAAATTTACCTACATCAGAAGTAAGTAGGGTACAAACCAAGCCTCAATTCTCTGAGGATAATTGGTGAGAAGTTGAGGTAAGCAGTCCTGCCCATATCGGGACAGAGAGTAAGGTCTGAGAAAATGAGGGAGTGGAAGATTCTGAGAATGCCCTTCATCATGACAGAACCTGTTCTCAGCAAGCCAAGTCATACTATCCCTTTAGGCACTAATGTGGCCTCTGTCAACACAAAGAATGCTTCTAATTTAAGAGTGTTTCTGCTTCTGTCCATACAGCTTCAGATAGATATCGGAATGTAAATCCTTAATTATAAGCAAATTAATTTATCTGAAATTTTCAATCTTATACCTTCATATCTAACTTTCCAGATGCCAAGTCATTATTAAAAAACAAAACAAAACAAAACAAAAACAAACCCAGAGAACACATAATGGCTTGAGGTTTATAAAACAACCCTGGTGTTATTTGTCTTCCCTTCCTCTTCCAGTATTGATATCCCTCACCCCTTTCTAAGTAAAGCTCTCACCTCCATTTTCTCCGTTCGTTCCCTTCATATCACGTGTATCCCCCGGGGTCCCCTTTCCCTACCACCCCACTGTCTCTTTATAGGTTCCTGGTTTCTGCTGTTAACTCAATATTATAGAATAAAACCTGAAGACCTGGAGCTAGGAAGCACAGACAAGAGCAAACACGTGGCCTTTGTCTTTCCTGGTCTTGATTTCCTCACCCACTACA
The DNA here is from genome assembly GCA_902168425.1 of Peromyscus attwateri. Lineage (NCBI taxonomy): Eukaryota > Metazoa > Chordata > Mammalia > Rodentia > Cricetidae > Peromyscus > Peromyscus attwateri. Next base: position 21,736 of record CABHPP010149391.1, read on the forward strand.
ATTTCTTCAAGTTCCATTTATTTACTCAGAGATTTCATGATTTTGTTTTTCTTGCAGCTGAATTCCACAGTATATATTTATTACCACGTTTTCATTATCCATTCGTTAGTTGAAGGACATTTAGGTGCTTTCCATTTTCATTCTGTTGTGAATAGGGTGACAATCAACATGAATGAGGAGGTTTCTGTGGAAGAGGATGTCAAGTCCTTTTGGCATATGCTAAGGAGTTTTGGGTCATATGGCAGATTTATTTTTAGCTTTTTGAGGATTCTTCATTCTGATTCTAAAATGTATCCTTATACCCATAGATAAGTATAACTCTCATCCTTTATCAAAGAGGTTTGTCTATATAGCAAATAGAGACCATTACAGAAAACCAAGTCAGAGACCACTGTATCAACAAGAGCCCAGACACAATGGATACATCTTTAACATAACTCCTGCACCGAAGGCTTAGGGATCATGGAAGAAGGGGCAGAAATATTCTATAAGCAAGAGGACCAGGAAGTCCACTGTGAAACTGTATCTCCTAGAAATTCTGCCTAAACACGCCCTTAACAGTGACAATTTCAATAGACATACTAACATGGAAGAGGGGAAATATCACAGAGTCCCACCCCTAAACAAAGAACCATGGGCAACAAACACTTGAGGACAGAGAAAGGGAGAATTAGCCTGTGTATGTGTTTGTGTGTGTGTGTGTGTATGTGTGTGTGTGTGTGTGTGTGTGTGTGTGTGTGTGTGTGTGTGTGTTGTGTGTGTGTGTATATGGAGAGAGAGAGAGAGAGAGAGAGAGAGAGAGAGAGAGAGAGAGAGAAGAGAGATATAGATATAAATATGTGTTTGTGTATGTAACAATAATAATCAAAGCAAAAGGGGCCATTAATTTGAGAGAAACATAATGGGGCCACCATAGGAGAGTCAGAGAAAGGAGACATGGGAGGGATTAGAGGAGAAAGGAAAAGGAGTAAATGATATAATAGTATTTATATTAAGATATATTAAGTTTTAAAATGTGAAAAACAACATGACACCTATACTTAAGATTGGTTTTGGTTCTCTGTGCATGCACACACACACACACACACACACACACACACGCATGCACACAGCTGTGCCAGGTCTGATTTCTTTGATTTACATCACTGTTTTTATACATACACATAATGGTCTAATTTTCTAGTAGCCATGGAATGGAAAGAATGACAGTACCTTACAGGAAAAAAAATGTCTGTTTCTGAGGTCCTCACATTCCATCTGGAGAGCAAGAGTGTATATTATAGAATGCCCCACAGTTCCAGGCTGTGAGAAGGAGGGCAGAGGCTCAGCACATGCTTTTCCTGTCAGCAGAGTTACTGACCCCAGTCCCAATGCCTCTTCCCACTGGTGACAATATCCTAAGAAAGCAACCCGACTGCTCTGTTACATTTTTTTTTTCTAATATGTACTTCACATGGTTTTCCTGAGGCGAAAATGAATTAAAAGACACAAAGTTCTTATAACACTATCAAACAGATACTTACCCTTTACCCTTCTGCAAATATTCATATAGAAGGTGGGAGGGTAAATTGATTACTAAATGCTGCCCAGACTGAGTGAGGTTCAATCAATGTTTTTTCCTGCAAAAATCAGCAACACTTCCTACAAATTGCTTTTGAAACATCATGCTCTACATACATCAGAGCCTTCCTCTTTTCTAATCATGCCCATGCCCTCACATACACGTAACGTGCATGCACACATGCAGACAAGCACATACATGTGCAATGACATTTCACAGGCTATGGGTGTTGGATGCTAGACCCGTCATGTATGCCATCGTTTGCTGCCCCTTCCTTCATGATGCCTTCCCAATTAACTAGATGGAACAATTTAGTTAGCTCACTTGCCTTCCTAAAATTGTCTCTTGCTCTATGGTATTTGTTAGCAATACGCCTTTGGTCTGGCAACATCCTTCTTTAATATTTGTGTGTTAGATCCTGATGGCATAAAGGAAAAAGCAACTCTATTTAGTTGTCAAATGGACTGTTGTATATAAAAATGTCCATGAAAGAGCTTGGTATATAGTATATCTCATCAAATATAAATCCATGAACATTTTAGGATTAATTCAGTACTATTCTAGAATTGGTATGACATGATAGCATTATATGTGTGTGTTTTTATCCCAAAAGTCTGTTGTGTGAGTATACAGCAAACGAACACATCTAACTTTGCCCATCTTTGCATCCTTGATGTCACGAAACAAAACAAAACAAAACAAAACACTTAACAGCTAGTGCATTTCATACCACCACTACAATACAAAGTGCAGTAGGGGCACTGAAAACTTCAGAACGAAAAGTAAAGGAGTTCATTGTGAGGCTGTGATTTTATTCTATTAGCTCATTTCATGGGCAAAAAAAAAAGTAATTCTGTCTCAGAAGCAATAAATGTACTATCACATTGTATCCTTGCAAGTCAAGAAGGCTTACTGCTTTCTAACAGGACGTGCTAGAAATACTTTTTTAAAAGAGTTATATCCAATGAGATTGTGTGTGTATCCACCTGTAATATGTAAATTATGAGATTATATATAAAACTTAGTATGATTAATACAAAAAAAAGTTGGGAAGTCAAAAAAGCAGTATGAAACATGATAACAACAGAAAATCAAGTCATATGTGGAAAACATAACCCCAAATATGTTGCATCACCACAGGAAAAGTAATTAACTTAAAGGTATAATTGAAATACTAAGGTCATTGGGATGGATTAATAAATCAAACTCAACTAAACATTGTTTAAAAGATATAAATTAAATTTAAGAATAAAAAGGCCAAAAAAATCAAAGTCAAAGAAGATAAAAAAGAAAACTGATTTAGCCATTTTAATATCTGCCATGACAGACTTTCAGACAATCAGAGTTTTTAAAAAGAAGAATGCTTAGGGTAAGCATATTACCCAGTCATCAAAAAATATGAGAATTCTAAGACCTGCATACTTAATTTAGAGAACATAAAAATTAAACCTGGCAAAATGGAAGGGAGAAAGGCAGAAGACCACAGACATGGAGAAAAATTTAATTCATATCTCTTAGAAGTTGATCGAACTGGCAGAAAAAAGTGAGGTCTAGGAGAACTGAGCATTAGTCCCAAATGAAGCCTGATCAATACAAGCAAGTCATCAGGACAGTGCCAAAGCCACCCACCAGAACAGAGCACACGTTCTAGTCAGTATGCTTTCAACATTTGCCAAAATTAGTATTGTCCTCAGAATACAAAAGAGTTTCAACAAATTTCAAAGGGCTGAAATAAAAAGCTGTAATATCCTTTCATGCAATGTAATTAAGCTAGAAATCAATAACGAAAAAAAAATAAGCAGACATTTCGAAATGTTTTTAAATTAAGCAAGACAACTCAAAATAATGCCTAGGTCAAAGAAATCAAAACAGAAATTAGAAGGTATTTTGCACTAGATAAAATAGGATGGCATGTCAAAACTTTGGAAGCTTCTAGGCCTGTAGGTAACTTTGCATTTATTTACATGTTTAAAATAGTTCAATTCTGCCCAGAAATCAAAGGGAAGCATGGATCAGGTGAGTGATTGTACTTTGGAATAAAGAGATACAACTGAATGTTTGCCTTAAAGAGATTTTATACCTTTGATAGTGGTTAGACAAATGTTGCATGTTTTATTTCCCATATAGCAGAATCTTGATTTAAATTTATGTATATATAAACAAACATCTAAATGCATGCGCGTGCTCTCTCTCTCTCTCTCTCTCTCTCTCTCTCTCTCTCTCACACACACACACACACACACACACACACACACACATACACGGGAGAGGGGGGGAGGGTACTAAGATACGGGAGAAAGACATTTGAAATGGGAGAAAGAAGAACAAGAGATGATAGTTGAATGTCTGTGAATATATGTAACACAAAAGCAGAGGAAGACATGGTAGGATTAGGGGAAGGAAATGGAAGAGCAAGTCAAGGGAGTGAGGAGGAAGTGGAGGGGAAAGAACAGGTATTGTAACATGTATCAATGTATGTGAAAATATCACAGTGAAACCCATTGCCTTGTGAATAAAATGTAAGTAACTTTTCAAAGAAGAAGAACAATAACAAAAAATAGTTGGTACAGTATTATCTATCTTATAAAGTCAGTAAACAGCAGCAAATGATATGCAAAAACACAGAAGGGATGAAATAATAAATACGAGAAGATAAATTAATAAGATGGCAAAGTTATATACATGTATACATATATTAGTCTTTGGATACACATTGAAACAAATGAAATTGGAGCTTGGAATGCTCTTGAAGCTTCCAATGAAAGAATGCAAACGCAAGCAGAAATATTTCACATGTTTGTGGCTTGGAAGGCTCAGACGTGACAAGAAGCTAATGATTTTCAATTTTGTCAATAGAGCCTCTGTTAGGCCAATAGGATTTGTATTTTTTTTATTTCAATAGAAATGACAAGACAATCTTAAAGGTTTTATGAAAATTCGAAGGAACTAGAAACCCAAAATAGGAGAAAACAAAAGCAAACATCTATTACAAGTCAAGAAAAAGACAACTTAATGAACTAGGTAGAACACTAGACCTTACACTTTGCAAAGTGCATTATATAAACAGCAGTGAGTACCATAAAGTGCTAAGTGCTATTTGTCATCAAGGAAATATATATTGAAACACCAGGAGGTACTAACTAAAATCAGTAGCTGAATCAAGCCTTGTATATCCAAATCCTGGAATGTATATAGCAGTAGATCAAAAATGGATAAATAATAATATTGGGCCATGTAAACATACCCATCAAATAATATATGTATATATCAAGATCTTGATGAAGCAAAATAGATACAAACTAGAAGGTTAAAAATACTCTAAGCTGATATAAGATATCACAGGAAATAAATACAAGAAAATAGATTGTGGTTTTCTGTGAAGTCGGGTATTTACAAACATATACACATATCAAGACTGATTAAGCTACACATTTCAGAATTAGATGACATTGTGGTCAAATCATAATGACTACTGTTCAAAAACTGACACATACCAAGTTACCAAGGACATAAAACAACTAAACTTCTAGTTCAATGCTGCTAGAATCCTAAATGTCCAAATACTTTAGAGACATATCGTAGTATTTACTAAAGCTTGACATATACCTCCTTTACAACACAACAATCCATGCCTGAAAGAAGCCTCTATAATGGGGTTTGAAAGTGTGCAAGTATATAGGAACACTCTTCCCAGTCTCTCACACTTCCCTCTACAGTAAATAAATTGCAGCAGATTTGTGAAATTGGAAAATGGCCAACATGAATAAAAATCTGCAATACACAACATGGACTAATTTTTTAAAAAAATGTGACATTGGCAGCAAGGTGCCCATTCTGTAAACACCAGAAACGATTCAAAGCAAGCAACCGTGGTGTAAGTTAAGGGAATGGTAAGCTTTGGAAAGGAAAGGTGGCTGGGAAGGGACATGTGCCTCACTTCCAGGTTGCTGGTAATGCTACTTTTTCTTAAATTATGAGCGTGGTAACCTCAGTCTGTTCATTTTTTTGAAAAATGTTTTCCATTGCAAATGTGTTATTGGTGCACTCTTCTTGATGTGTCTAATTTTTTCAATAAAAAAGTTTATACTTATATTATGTATCTATATAGATGACAGAGAGAGGAGGTGTATTAAGAGATTTACCAGTATTGAACCTGGCTTTACAAATATAGTGAGTAGAAGAGAAGGATAATTCTCCAATACGATATGCCATTCCTGGAGAACATGCAATCCATCAGGTCTGAAAAGAGCTAATAATTAAAGTCATTGAGAATCACACGGGACTGTTGTGAAGGCTGGAGTTGTAGTCCGTGCCATAAGACCTTTTTTATTAAACAGCTATGGAAATATTTTGGGATCAGATGTTAAATAACCTCCTAGATACAAACATGTTGAAATGAAATTTGCTAAAAATGAAAAAAAACTAGTTTTTAATAATAAACAATATCCCAGCTCAAACAGACACAGTAGGAAGATGTCTTTTTTCCCCCTTGGCCAAAAAAAAAAAGTTTTTTTTGTCCTAGTAGTAAGAATTATGGGACACAGAAAAGTTAAATAGCTAGAACACTGAATACTATACAAGTGAGGAAGGCCTGAGGGAGGATAACGGAGAGCTATAGGACACACAAAAGAATCTCATATTTCTGAGGTCAGAGGGTTCAGTTTCCAACTTTGGTTCAAGATACTAATTTTATCAAGGGACCTAGACATGACTCAACTTAAGGGAATGACTCAGTTAACTAAATTTATAATAAACCAATATAGCATACTGACACCATCTCGTTAGTGAATGAGAGAGAAAATTTCTAAGCACATTGGAATGCCCTAAACCATGTAATTGCCTATGATGGTCAATTTTTATTGTTAACTTTGATGGATTCAGAACAATCTAGAAGGCACACCTCTGGGTATGTCTGTCAGGCACTTTACAGCGAGGCTAAGCAGAGGGGGAGGTCCTGAAATAGCACTCACTGGCTGATGTTGTGAATGAATAAAAAAATGGACAATCTGAGAAATAAAGCCGAGCACAAGAATTCATTACTTCTTGAGTCTTGACCACGGACAGTGTGATCAGCTGCCTCCCATGCCTACTAACATGTTATCCCATCGCTATGGACTATATCTCTTCTTAAACTGTAACCTCAAGTGAACCCTCTTTTTTTTTTTTAAGTGACTTTCTAGGTATTTTGTCACACCCATGGGAAAAATCCCTAACACACTGGCTATGTAAGATGATGAGAAATCAAGATAGGTTCAGAATTTGGCAAGAGAAGCAAATCAGCTTAATTTTGACAACAATGGGATCAGGCTATGAATGATAATGGGTCCATCTCCACCAGGAGGCTGCACACACCTAGCCATGAAACTGGACACCCATAAAGACTCCTTCACCTTTGGATAATTGGGGCAGGGGGGATGTAGATGATCCTGGGCCTTGATAAATGTTCTTACTGTAATGCAAGCTTGTGTTTCTTGGCCCACACAACTGCTTGTAATAGCAATAACATGATCCATTCAGTCTTTACAAAATCAGAGTTTCATTAGTTAAATTCCATAGAAGGCCTCCAAGTTACAGGGATGTTATTATCTAATTTACGTCAACTAACCACATAACTTTCTACCCAAAAGGAGAAATGTAATATAGAGAAATAGAAGTCTGCTTAACTAGACAAATTTTTTGTGTATGAGTGTTTTGCCTGCATTTATGGATGTGTACTTGTGTGCAAGTCTGGTGACTGCAGAGGCCTGAAGGAGGCATCAAATCCCTTCTAACTAGAGTTATGGACAATTACAAGTCACCATGTGGGTACTGGGATCTGAGCCTGGATCCTATGCAAGACCACCAAGTGCTTTTAACTACTGAACCAGCTCTTCAGCCCCAAATAAGCTATTTTTATTGATATATGTAAAACTAGAAATTTATATAAACTGGTAATTAAATATGTATCTTAAAAATAATACAATCTGGCCAGGTAGTGGTGGCACATGTCTTTAATCTCAGTAGAGGGAGGCAGATCTCTGAGTTCAAGGTCAAGAGTCTAGTCCACAGGGTGAGTTTCAGGACAGCCAGAAATACCCAGAGAAATCCTGTCTCTAAAAATCCCAAAATAATAATAATCATACAAAACAATAACAACATTATTCCTGGAGAAGTAAATTTACAATCAATATTTACATTAAAGGGGCATTTGTCAAACTTAAAGTCACAGAGCCCCTACAAAGAGATACTAATGCTATTGTTTCCAAACGGTGGGGAAACCCACGTCTGATGTAATTTCTAATGAGCGCTCTCTGTCCAAGCTTTGGAATCAGTGGTTATATTTTACCTAAGAAATTGATTTGAAGCCAGCAAGGGTATGAAACCTAATTAAATATATAGTCAGCAATCACTTCTTAAGAAATATCTACAAGCCAATAAAAATCCACAGAGTAACAGAGGATATACCCACTCTGTTCAATTCTTCCACAAAAGTAGTCAGTAAATCACTGACTCATGCTGATTATGGCTGCCTAATGGCAAGTATTTGAATATTTATGTCCTTCAGAGTAAATGATTGTTTGACATTACCCAATGGACACTTTTTACATTCTAAATATTGTAGGATCATGCAAATATCACCGGGCACCGGGGAGCACTGCGGAATAAAAGTGTCCATTTTATTTAAAATCTAAGCATTGGTGGGAAGTTGTGCAGGGTGTTCCCAGCACGTCTCCAGGAGACACCATTGACATAGGCTGCTAAGGGATCCTACAATGTTGAGCCCCAGACACTGTCCAATGGGCCAGTCTTAAAACAAGAACTCAGTGAGAAAGATGTATTTCATAAAGATAGGCATATGGCCACATTATGAAAATAGAAAAAAATAATGAAAGGTATGGTTTTATGAATTGTCTGCTGCCAAGGTCACTGCTTCCCACAATGCACTTGGACCTTCATAGAACACCAGGCCGATGGTAAACAGGCACTGAGCTGGGGAAAGTGTCACATGGCCGGTATCCTAGCTGATAGACTCTTTAGTTTCAATTGCATTTTCCAATAGAGACAATTGCTTTTAGATTTCTGAAACGCCTTTGTTCTTCCTCCCATCCATATTTATAACCTCTATAGCTGTGTTTGTATCATTTATATTTCTTCTCAAATGTTTTCAGCACCTTCTAATTTACCCTCACTGAGCATGGCATGATTGTACTTCTCTCTCCTGCTTTCCCATCATTAATGAAGACATCACTTTAAAAAAAAATCTGCCCTTGTTAAACACATTTCTGCAACTTCAAATTATATAAAGCTTACAATAAGAATAATTTGAAGACATTGCCACATATTATTATTCTTTGCTTACCATATTTTAGCTCATTTTCAGCTCTTGAAGCTGAGTTTTTCTGGTTTGATTGGAATCAATTTTACCAGTAAAAGCTCACTGATGTTGTATCTATTACTGTGAGCAGAGACTATAGAGGAAGTAACATAAGTCTCACCATTCATCTCTGACTAAAAACAACATAATTTATGTTGTGCGTGTGAAAGCATGTCTATGTGAATGTGTGTGAGTGAATCTGAGTGTGTGTGATTTGTATGTGTATGTATGTGTTTGGCTAAGTGTGTGCGTGTTGACAGATAATGGAGATTGGGGAAAAAGAATGGTTTTTAAAAATTTACAGTTCATTATATTTATCTGTGGTTATAAGGACAAACATTTAGAATGGAGTTACAGGTTACGCTAGTTTCGTAGAGTGGCAGTTGTTAGCACCATGGCTCCCTAAATATGAGCTGACCAAGGACAGGAACAATACACACAATAACATGGATGGGGAAAAACCCAGGAGGCCTCAACGGTACACAGCAATAAAAATCAACTCTAAACAGCATTGGATAGTTTCTCCTTTACTTGGGCAAACAGAGTCCCTACCCTAAGCAGAGCTTGGGGTCCTGGAGATCTGTCCTTGAAATGTTTGTTCTAAGTCCAATCTGTCCAGTACTGGTATATGGAACTGATGAGTCAATAGAGCCCTATGTTCTGAATCAGTACCCACAGGAGCCAGCGCCTAGTGTCTCCATCTTCTGAGAACTCTGACACTTCTTCTCCATGTGCCTTGCCCAAATGGGTCCGGACCCACAGTGTCCATCAACCTTTGGAGACCAGGAGTCATTCTAAACACCACAGTTGTTGTCCAACTGTAGGAAGGTGATGGCCAGTTAATCTCTCCCACTGGAAGGCTTGATACACCCACTATAGGTCAAAAACACTTGTGGATACACACTGGTTTCACAAAACCAATTGCCAGGGCAGCATTCTCTCAGGGAGATCCTGTACTATTGAGCCTAGGTGACAGGAAATCTGTTTATCACAGGGTCACTGGCAACCTCAGCTAGGCAGCACGTTTGTAGCTTAACTTGTTTGTCTGGTGTGTATATATATATATGTGATATACACATATATATGTGTATGTGTGTGTGTGTGTGTGTGTGTGTGTGTGGTGTATATGTGTGTATTCATATGTGTGATGTGTGCATGGATGCATGTATACAGGTATGAATATATGGAGGCCAAAGGAAACCACTGAGTGTCATTTGCCACCTTATTTTTTATCTATCTATCTATCTATCTATCTATCTATCTATCTATCTATCTATCTGTCTGTCTACCTATTTAATTATTTATTTTGAGAAACATTCTGTCCCTGAGCTTCAGTTCAGACTGACCCTTGAAATCCTCCTCTCCAACACACCCAGCTTTTACACAGGCGACTGGGCTGTAACCTCAGGTCCCCATGTTTGTACAGCATGCCTGTAACCCACTGAGCCAGCTCACCCATGCTAGTTTGTTGTTGTTGTTGTTGTTGTTGTTGTTGTTGATATTCTTATCTGTCTCCTTGCCATAGAACCCAGGGTGGCCTGGAACTCATTAAGTAGCTCAGTTGGCCTCAGACTTATGATCCCCAAGCCTCTTCACCTGAGGGCCAAGATTACAAATGTGCACTATGAAACCCAATGGGAGAATTTCTTTCTTCTTTCTCTCTGACAAAAGACTTTAAATTTGGACCAAGAGGATTCTGTACTTGCTTTAAATCCCACATGAAGCCTAGATCCTTGCTGAAAAGAAAAATCATAAGACCCCTTTGTGTTGTATGCCCTCCAAAGACATTTGGAGAAATACCAATGAAGATGGTAGTTAAAAAGGAAATCCTAGAATATATGTGATTCACATTGACAGTTAACTTCGAAGAGATTACCATCAATAATATGATAGGCTTCATCTAATCAGATGAAGGGTCTTACACACACACAAAAAAAATGAAAGGTCCCTGTGGAGGGGATCTCTGCTCCTCAACTATAAGAACCAGCTCGTGCCAGAGTTTTCTGCCTGCCACTGTCCCTTCTTATTTCCCAGTGGTCATACCCTACAACCATGTGAGCCAATTACCCAAAGCATCTATGCACAGGTATAAATAACACTAATAAATGTTATATCTACTGACTGGTCTTCTTGTTAAAAGTCAACTAATACAAGGGAGTAAAGTCACTCCATAATGTTAAGATCTATTCCCTGGCATGGAATGTCCTGGGGCCAGTGTTGAGGATGAGCTAGAATCCACCACTGCCCAAGATGGGTCACATGAATATGCCCAGAGTCATAGCCTGAATTATTTCCCTCAATACCAAGATATAATCAGGACAAATAACCCAGCAAATAAGATGTGGATTATTTAATATAGGAAAACAGTACTCATACTGCATCACAAACAGAAAGGACAGACCTACCTGCCTTGTGTCAAAACTGACATTGGTGGACATAAGCAGGTCAAGATGAACAAAACATCCACACTGAGGTCTTACCTCATCAATCATATGTTTGAGCAGAAACCACAATTTACTCCTAGAATGAACATCAGTCAATTATCACATGGCATAGAATACATCTCTTAAATTTATAACTTACCCTGGACCGTTTTCCACAACAGGCTAACAGGAAATCATGGCAGTTCTTGTCTCCCTATGTGTGCACTGCCATCATCTAGTCAACATTTGGTTATATGTCCTGTGCCCCTCATTGACACAACGGCCTTTGTTGTCATGGCATTTTTACGGCAACACCCCCTGAAAGGTAGCATGTTCCCAGAAAACAAGAAACTTCAAGAGTCAAAGATTATCACGGCTAGTGCTCATCGAAAGTAGAAAAGCCCTAAGGGTCCAGATGCAGACCTTGCACTGTGGGTCCTACTGGCTATAGCAAGAGGGGGATGAAAACATTGTGAAGATGAGGATGAGCAATTGCTATTAAGAAGAGCCATTTCCGGGGTGGGGTGGTGAGGTGCTCAGCCTAGCTGGAAAGGGGAGTGCATTCTAAAGAGAGACAAGGGTGGGATGAATGTTTGGAGCCAAACTAGGAAGAGATGTGGCTGCTACTCATAAAAACACAAGCCAGAAAAAGGAAAGTTTGTTATCCACACAGGAAAATGATAAAAAATGGATGTTTGGGGGGAAAAAATTGTTTGTTGCCGCTGTTACAAAGACAGCTTGGAACCGGGAGAAGCTCCAGAACAGTCTAACGAGTGCAGCCTGAAATCGAAACAAATAGACACTGCCATTCACTTGAGATTTACGCCACTTTGTAATGCTCAAAGAATCCTTTCAAAAAATGGGATAATAATGAGAAAATAATGGGAAAATTGAAATATATTATAAAAGCTTAAGAAACACACACAGATTTTTTCAGCCCTGTAATGTTAGTGCAGTTGCAATGTATTGATTCCTCGTTCAAACAAAATTAAGCTTTGAAATCAACTGCATATGGATTTAGACATTTGAAAATGATATATTTCTTCACAACTTAACAGATGTCCGAACTGTATCTAGGAGTGATGGGAAAATGGATGAGCAAACTGTTCTTCTTCGACTCATGGCTACATTAACCCTCCTGGTGCCAATGGTGTCTCTAGTTTGCATTGTCTTATGGTTTTTCACTGACTTTTTATGTTGCTGATGTCTTTGGATTTTTAACCACCTCATTTTATAAATAAAATGAGTTAACCCAAGCTAGTAAATCATTTGTCATACATATTAGTGGCAGAGTCAGATCTTGGACAGAAGATTCCATTCAATATAGTAAAAAAAAAAAAAAAACTGTTGACCTAAGACATTCATTGTGAGTCTAGATGAAATAAAGGAAAAGAGCCTCTCAAAAGAAGTAGAGGGGATTGCTTTATGTCTTCTGGCCTCTGCAAATACAATCTTGGACATGTGTGTGCACACCCACACATCCATGTAAATACACACACATGCACAGTCACACATGCACGTGCACACACACACACACACACACACACACACACACACATGCAAGTGAACAGTCATACACACGAAGAGATCTCGGGTGAGTGGTTGGGCCAAGGGTGAACAAGGTGACAAGGAAAGTTTGAAACTAAGCAGAGACTGAGACTTTTTTCCTTGATCTTCTTTTTCAAATTCAGGCTGTAATTTCTAACCATAAATGGCAAACAAACTAAACATTCTTGGGAGCAAGAAAGTGGGACCATGTCCCTTATACTTAACCTAGTCATTCAGGAGCTAGTCATGTTCAGAGTCCGTGGACTGATGCTAACCCCTGGCTATGGTGAGAGGAGCCTAATGCAGCTGTCTTGTTGGCTCCTATCCCAGTTGGCCTGTGAGGGGTGTCAACAGACTGCATAATGCAGAACACTTAGGGATCTCACTATGGCTGTATAGGTCAGACTCTGTATAGTATACTTGTCTAATATCTAAATAATCCAATAGCTAAATAGTAATTTTTGCTCTAACCCAGAAATACCAGCTTCAAGTTTTTATCAACTCTTTCCAATGTGCTAAGAGATAGCATAAACGCTTATTGTGGTTTGGATATGCAATAATCCCTATAGAAGGCATGACAATAGTCAGGCGCAGTATTGTACTCCAGAATATTCTGTCACATGTATTTCTATGTTTGGAGTCCATAAGAGCAAAGATTAATTAAATGGGCAAAGCAATAAATCAAATCTATGTTTTAAAACTCTGATATCCGTGTTTGGAGAAATTGTTTTACCTCTTTATTAGCAAGTCTAAATATGTGTGTCTTGAGACAACTTTTATTATATTGAAATTCAGGAAGAAGACCAAAGGAACAGAATGATCTAGATCAACATCCTTACCAACCTCTGTTCTCCCCTGGGTAAGGTTACCAACACACCACCTGGCTCTTCTCCTATGTAATCACTCACAGAATTCTGTCTCACACCCAACCTCCCTCTCTCTGGTATTAACTACTTGTCAATACTGGCATAATTCCCAAATATCACTTAGTGGGTTGTACATTACCTAATGTACAGGCCTATAAAGAACTTCCATTTCTTCACTGCACCCACCTTTGTTCTCAGAATCCATGCTGTTGCTGCTTCTTCTGCTTCTTCTGCTTCTGCTGCTGCTGCTGCTTCTTCTTCTTCTTCTTCTTCTTCTCCTCCTCCTCCTCCTCCTCCTCCTCCTCCTCCTCCTCCTCCTCTTCCTTTTCCTTCTTCTTCAGAACGTGTTTGAATGCAATCCATACAAAACTTGACTGCTTTAGAGTTAAATAATGAATGAAGCCTATGAGAGGTGACTAGCTTATTCTTTCCAGCATGTGATAAAGGCCTTATGTAAGAGACTTCATGTAGCATCTGGCACTCTTCTTTTTCTACCTTCTATCAAGCAGAATCATTCCTCATCTCTGAAGGAGGTAGGTTCGATCTTGAACATGGAGACCAGCCCTCATCAGAAAACTCAAACAAAAAGATCTTTGGTCTTAGACACCTAAGCTTCCACAAAGCTAAGAAAATGAAAGTTGGTTCTTTAGAAATGACCCAGCCTTGGGTGTTTTGTTAAACAACACAAACTAAGTTACGGCCATCGAGATCCAAGACGAACAATATAGAGGGACAGGACAGCAAATTGCTTCAAAAGGAAATCTCCATCTCAAACTAGCTTACCTGCAACATTTGGCTACCTGTGTGTGGGGGCTGTGAATGGTAATTATCTGCATTTGTGGGCACGGTTAGTAGGAGTCAATGCACATCCTCTTGATACACCTCGTCAGTTGCAATTTGCATCAATTCTCCTTGTTCCTCACAGAATTATCTAGGTTGAGAGGAAAGAAGAGGTACAAGGATGCCTTGCTTTAATTAGCTTGTATTTGACTGGAAGAAGCTGTGAGCCAAGGGCAAGAGGTACCTGAATGAGACTCGAGAAATCAATTGAGGGGAATCAACAAGACATGTAATTAAGTGAAAGACAGACTTCAAGACACGTACTTGTGATAGTCTGACTTAATTCTAGGGGAAGGTAGCCACACTTGATGCTAAATTTCAAAAGGCATAAAAAGACATATTCACTGTTTTATTGCCTTGCCTTTCTAGACCTGTGAACTCACAAAATAATTAGCACAAAACTCTTAATATGCTCCAGGCATTACTTCAATTTTGCAACAAATTCTATCTCTCACATTATACAGTAGAGGCCCTACTATTATCACCCCCATTTTGCAGATTAGGAACTTGAAGCATAAAGTAGTTCAGTAAATTTATCTAAGACGACCTCACCAATAAGTAACAAAGCTCATATTTGGTTCCCGAGTACATTGACTTTCCTCCTATGTAATATTGTATCCAAAAATTATGAAGCTATCTTCTCCTCTAGAAACCATGACATGTATGTATATATCAGTAATAGTGGAAAGTGACAAAATAAGTGGCCTAAAAAATCTACTACAGCAAAAGAGCATAGAGTTTGGACTCAAGCACATAGTGGTTCTGCCTCCCTGCCTAGAGGACTGCTGCTGATTCCATTCCCAAACAAAACCCCATAATCCCTGTTTTTCTTTCACATTTTAGCTGACCTCAGCATGGATTCTAAGTTTCATCCATCCTAATAGGATTGCTTGATTCTCAGAATCACCTGATGTCAAAAATGAAGGTAGACTGGGAAAAGGGGCGGGGCAGAAATAAGACCTGGGACAAAAAGGAAGGAGCCTACACTCCAACAGATTTTTTTTTTAACTGGAACTATGATACTCTGAATGAAGAAAGAAGTTGACTTGCCTCTTTAAAACAGGGTAAATTCTCTAGGTGCAGAAAAAGGAACGTCTGAGTTCTAATGAAAAAGAAAGGGTGTGTATGTAGTGGGTTTCTATAATCAATATTTTTGTCAGTTTAAATACCACA
>CABHPP010149391.1:40000-44019 GCA_902168425.1 Peromyscus attwateri
TAGCTTTTGTTCAAGCATCACATTCAAATCCTAGCACTATGTCATTCACTCGTCCATATATCCTCTCAGTCAATTTAAAAATATAACATAGAAGATATGCATAATGGCAAAGTAGCCACTCCCAAAGACTGAAATTGTGTTTAAGGATAGAATTCAGGAGGTATTCAATGTGCTCAGCTGATACCCACCACAAGAGACGCAGGGTGCATACTAAGTTTGGTTTTAATCACGAACATACTATTCACAAATGGATATATTTTTAGATTCTTCCTTTGTTTCCTCCCCAAGGCGGCACAAAATGAATTCACAACCTTTTGTTAGGTGAGTTGGATGGTATTGACAAAGCAGAAAAGATGCATTTTACCCCCACGGACTTCCCGACAATGTTGGAAACCTGGGTTTTATACTGTAGACTTGTAAGTAGTGTGGAAGGAAAGACGGGAGGGCTAGCAATCACCACAGCTATACAGAACTCTACACTTACACAGCAAATGGATACTTCTAAAATGCTTTAACAATAGCTTCCAAGCGTTTCCCCTGTATGTATACTATTGAATGACTGGTATATCCTAGATACTAGAGAATGAGAAAGGACTGAGGATGGTTTCTGCTCTCGAAGAAAAAAAAAAAAAAAAGACATAGGACAGGTGAGTTGGCTCAGGGAGTAAATACGCTTGTCACCAAGGTGGATGACCTGAGTCTCATCTACAGGGCACACATGGTGGAAAGAAGGTTGCCACATGTTGTCCTCACCCCCACATGTACACAGTGCTACACCCCCCCAATAAATGACGTCATAATAAAAGAGATGGCACATGGGCAAACATTTGAAGATGGAGAAATCCACATACAACAGGAGAGCAAACCTCATTCCATACAACACAAAGGAAGGCAGATTCTTTTCTTTTGCTAAGTATGATTTTATTAGTCAGCATAATCCTTCCATCAAGACCAGTTGGAGAACATTTCTACCCACCTTTTACAACCATGATCGCCAAATTCAAGCAGACAGAGAAATGGACCATCATATTCAGGAAAGGCACATTGCCAACCTCGTAATGGCCAAAAATACATCTCAGTGATTTCCTGTTTTGGACATCAGGCTTAGAGTACATGTTGGGCCCTTCCTTCCTAAGCCTGGTCAAAGTCACTATTCATCAGTTTTTGATTTGACTGTAATCAACTATGGACACTCAAAGTGATTAGAGGAAAGCTATTTTTGAATGAATCACACATGCTCTGGTTTAAAGTGCACCCAGAAGTTGTTTCAGTAGGAAAACCCTCAGCTACCCCAGTGAAGGAAAACATTTAATATTCACAGATCCTTCAAAGCAAGAGACATAGCCTACCAAACTGCCATGTAGCTCCACAGGAAAAGTATGAGGATTGGTCAGAAGGCAGAGGTAAAGAGGGAAGCATCGAGTCGGGAATGTGGTTTCCATGGGAGGACTGATCTTGACAAGTAAGCCAAGCAGACTGGAGACTGATGGGCTTGAGAAATTACAGACAGTGTAAAGTATAGAGGCTTCTAGTCATCCAAATTAGCTGACAGCCGGCCCTGCAGTGACTACAGAAGGAGGGAAAAGTTCAACCTGTGAGTTAGAACCTTCTGAGGAAAGTCTTGAGACCTGAGTTCTGGTTGATGGGTTTGTATGCAAAGCGCAGATTTTCTGGTGGGCTACCTATTTGTTACCATTAGGAATTAACTCCATGTGGGAGGGGTGGTTACTCCCAGTATCAGCAAAACCCCAGGTGCCAAAGCATCACAATAAAAAGGCATACTTAATAGGCTCGCACATAACCATAGCTACTGTTCCATTGAATTCTAGCGTTTCTGAGAGCTGAGAGGGAAGCAAGCTTTCCCCTCTTTCTCAGAAGAGACGTGGAAGCATTAATGCAGCAAAGTTGGAAAAGACAATGTCACACAGCATGGGCTGTAATCAGAGGGCCCCAGCCTCACAGGATTTCCAACCCAGCATTATTCAAAACTCAACACCTTGTTTTTAAAAATCAAGAATAAAGCTCTTACTGTATTCAAGGTACGCATTCTTCACATTTACACTAACTCAACACCCTAGGGTTTTAATCACCAAAAAGCTTGCATGAAAGGTGCAAAAACCATGAGCTTCTTCCCATGTTCAGTTTTGTGAAAGAGATGGGGGGGCATACAAATAAAAGCTGCAAAGACAAAACTCCAATTTCCCTAGTGACATTCAAAGGGACACTGCTGACAAACTCAGACACTTGCCTTCTAGAAGGGGCTTACTGTGTCTCAAGGCCCTTCCCAAACAACACAAGCAGCCCCTGTTTGGCTCCCACTACAGAAGGTACAAGGTGAGATTTTCCATGCTAGGAACGCTGCCAAGCTGAAGAGAAAGCTGAAGAAAAGAGCAACTGACAATTATTAAAGCAGTAGAGGATCTGACTAACCAAAAAGGCCCGAAAGGATTACATTTTGTTCAGCTTATGTTAATATTGTTGCAAGTGTGAGAAATGGAAATGATCTTGGTTTCAAGATATTTGAGAGGTGCAAACATCAAAGGGGCATAATTAGAAGCAACTGTTTAGAGAAAAAAATGATAACAAATTCATGGTTCACAGTCAAACATTAATTTCAGGTCAGCTATTGTTCCAAAATGATAAAGCCAGTCTCACAGAATATTGAATAATCCCTTCCTGGAAATTCTCAGAGCCCCAAATAACCACCATTACTAGGCCTGCCCAGCAAGACTCTGGTGGCCCAAAAGGGAGAATGACCCTGAAATAGCAAATGACTCCCAGGCCAAACTGCACTCAAACCAGTAAAGTCTACCAAAGGCTGGAAGGGCCACATCCCAACAAACACAGAGAAAAGATGCAGCTTGCCATCTGGTCTACCCATCCATAACTGAATCCCTAAAATGTTGATGTTTGTCAATGTTCCCAGCAGTGAGGTGTCTCAACCTCAGATATTAATAATGAGACTTGGCCTCAAATCTTGGGTAATCCTGTTGCTTATGAGCTCTGGATTTTACTATGCCAGTATTTTTCTCTGGACCTCAGAACCAGAGATCTACCTTTGCATGCAGGATTCAGAAGAACTTGGAACAAACAAGGAAAGTATTGTCAAGAAGAACCCAGAACTTAAAAGTCAGTGTGACAAGTGCTAAGCCTGAATCTGGAAAAGATGGAATCCCAAGTGGTGCTCAAGACTCAGAAACAGAAAGAATTTGCCCAGGTACAAATCCAAGAGGTTCTAGAGGGAAATAACAAAGTTACTGCAACATGATCTCCAACAAAACCTCTCCTCTAACTTCCTAAAGGGGCTGGAAAATAGAGGAGGTGACTAAAGATGACTTCAAAAGCATAGACACCTTGAAGAGACATGCTGATGTCTAGACCATGAAAACTGCATAACAGAGCCAGAGATAGAAGTCCATGCAAAAGAGCCCAAGTTAGTCAACAGGGTGGTCCAGAGCAGGGCTCAGGCAAAGGCCTTGACCCTCCAGACAAAGGAAAACCAAAGAAAATGATGAACTGCCCAGAATCTGCAATGACATCTTTTTCTAGAGATGGTGTAAGTTGTAAGTCACTAACCAGTACTTGGCGCTCTTTCCACCCATCTGTGTGATCCACCAGTCTACCTGCTTTTCTCTTTGGGGTTTCATGTTCTTTTTTCTTTCTCCATTTCCACTTGTCCTTATATTAGATGGCCTCAGGAAGACTAAATTTTTCATATTTATGTATATATGTATGTTTGCATGTATATATGCATACACTAAAAATTCCATATGTATGCATGCATATATACATGTACATATCTATATACACACTCACACATGTACACATATACACAAACACCTATGAACAGAAAGATTATGAGTGGACAAGGAGGAAGCTATGGTATCAATGTATTTTGTTATGGGCCTAAAGTCAATAAATTATCCTTGAGTTATAATTATCTGGCACTGAGAAAGTAAAATGGTGAGAAACTAATTCATAGACTGTGTGTGTGTGTGTGTGTGTGTGTGTGTGTGTGT